>JARYGA010060674.1:118803-219213 GCA_030545235.1 Helianthus tuberosus
TCGATTATATCGGGTCTAGATACTAGTTTAGCCTATAATCCATCATATTATTACTATCTGTCCATAAAGCACAGGAACACGTCAGCACATAACACATAGGCACATAAGCACATAGTCCATGTAGGCACGTAAGCACAGAAGCACGTAGAAGCACACAATCCATGTACGCACGTATTTTGCATGTATTCACCTTCCTATTTTGCATGTATTCACCTACATATTTTGCACGTATTCACCTACCTTTCATAGCTGCGTAAAGTGATCGAGAGTTGCGAGTAGCGATAGCGAGTAACGTATGAGAGTTCATAGTGTGTCTGCGATTTGTTAGCGTTTTGAGCTGTAAATAGCTGTGCGAGTTTTGCGCGTTTAACAGTGCGGCGAGCGAAAAGCGAATGAGTCTCCAAAATTGAAACACATAAAGCACGTTAAATCGATAAGATCTGTGATTGCGAGTTTAAAATCGAAATAGAGAGTGCCCTGGGTGTTAGGCATTGACTACCCAAAGTGATTCGACTGTTCACAGTCGACTTCGGGTACACGCTTTGGCCTTCTAGACTGTGCTCTAGCCTCAATCCGGGCGAACGGCACGCATCCTTTCGGCTATCACGTGACTCAAGTCATTGGTACCCATCAAGACTTTGGTGAGAGTTTTTGTAAAACTAAAATATAGAGCGGAATAAGTCATTAAGATGCGGGTTTCACCCCTAACTTAACAACTTTATTCCTGGTTGTGTGATAAAATCACGAGATAGATAGGGAGAATTTCGTCAAGGTATGGATTTCACACCTGTCTCAATGCAAATTCTCGTGTTTAATAATAAAAATGTGTGTTGAGTGAGCGATTCTATCGAGAGTTTCCGGTTTTCACACCTAGTCTCGATCCAACCACTCATTTGTAGTGTGCGAGTATTTTCTAAAATGTGTGTGTCGTCAGCCTTAGGAAAAGCTGAGTAGTTGCACGAAGCGGTAGTATGCGGTGTTCGTGCAAAGTGGTGAGTTTTAGCGAGTACAAGCGAGAGTATAAAGAGTAAACTTGCGCAAACCCCTACTAGGTTCGCACAAGGTGGCCTGTTGGTGCTTAGACAATAGACTAGGTCAGTTCTAAGACATTGACCCGGACTAGGTCGAGTCTTGCCTAATTCCCTATAGTTATGGCTCTGATACCAATCTGTCACAGCCCAACCGATGGCGGAATCATCAGGGCGCGGCACTGAGCGAAACAGATTCTCCAAGAGAATCCATAACAAGTATGAAATTACCATATATTTAACATTCATGTTCCATACCATAAACATATAAAGTAAAAATAGTCAATACGGATATTGTTCTCAAAGACAAATTGGTTGTTCTGACAACTCAGATTTATTTAGTGTAGTTTCTAGACTCCCTAGCTTGATTTCCAGCAAAAACATAGCAAGCATCCTAATCAACCTGTCACATACGTTAAAATAAAGTCAATACACATAGTGTAAAGGTGAGCATACAAGTTTAATAGCATATAGTATAGTGAAATCATTTTACGCATAACCGGCATGTAACACGTAGAAATGTGAAGCAAGTAAGCTATCGACAGTGAAGTATGCAACCGACATGACTGTGAGTTGTAGAATCCGCAACACATTATCACCACTATGACCATGTGAAGTAAAACCCTTAACAATCCATGTCCATGACAGGTGTTGAGTCCAAACTGTCACACCCTGACTTTTGCGAAAGCTTATGCGTGTGACTAGATTGGTTCTCATTGCATTCGATTATAATAAACAACTATATGATCAAAATGATGTTCATCCATTCATAAAGTTCAAAACACTACAAACTCCAGTCATTTAAGTTTCAAACAACACAACCTTTGATTAAGTTACAAACCAACAAAACTGGATGACATCTAAACTTGAAATTCACATCCAGAAACAACAACAGCGCCCAAGATCCAACTTGTTTCCTAAAATACATGTAATTTTGAAAACATCAACAAAAGTTGAGCGAGTTCATGCGTTTTGTATGAGTACTAATAAACTTGTAAACATTTGAGAGACTCCTTTGAAAACAGGTATGAAAAGCATCTATGAACAGATCAATTAATGTTTTGCAAGGACATTAATGTATGTGAAGACATAGGGAGTACTCATTCCGAGTAGATAATTGTCAGTGTTGAATCCCCTCGACTATGTCGAATTTCCCTTAACTGTGTTAAATCACACTGTGTCAAATCCCCTTGACTGTATCAAATCACCTTGATTGTGTCAAATCCCCTTGACCGTTGTCGAATCACCTCGACTGGGACACTAAAGCACTCTAAGTGGTCACATAAGGACCATGAGTGGGGCTCGGACGTACCCGTTAGATCTAACCTTTGTCCATGATTCTTATGAGTGTTATTGGCATTTCAGTTTTAGCCTATGCTCATATGATCTAATAGTTCATTTCATAGCCAAATCATACCATTGAAACATATGTAACATGTATTTCACCCCCGAGAGTTATAAATCCAAAAACAGTTAAAAGAAAAGGGGGGACATGAACTCACAAGTTTGCGTCCAGTTGTCTCGTATACTCAAAGGTCCTCCTACGAGTCGTACAACTACCTAACACGTGCCATGTTTTATTAGACGTTTAGGTCGTGTAATGACTCTTTGTCTTAGTTGTTCATTAAGACTTATTTTGGAAGTCTTGGTATACTTTGAGTTACCCCTTTTGATGTACATTATATAATTTCAAAGTATATAATTATTAGTTAAAATAATAATATTTTAACTTAAATTATATTCATCCATTTATTTGGAATATTATCAAAATAATATATTTTTGCCTTAGTTCATTTTGAAATTCTTTTCATGAATATTTCCCAAGTATAGGTATAATTATACCTGTGTATTTTGCCAAATATCTGTGTTGTATTCCGGTGTGTATTTGTACGTACGAGAATACGTATTTTCTTGTATTTATTAAGTATTTTATACTTAATCTTGTATTTAATATTCCTGAATATTATTTTTAATCAACTAAAAATCACCAAAAGTATATTCTTAAAATGTTCATATTTTAAGAGAATTTTTATAGAAAAATATCTTTAACTTTACTTGGCAAAAATAAATATACCTTCACCTATATCTCAAAAATAATATGTATTTTTAAGATTAACTTTAGAAAATATATATTTCAAATTTTCACCCAAAAATAATATATTCTTAATTTGTTTAAGAATATATATATATATATATATATATTCCCCAAAAATAATATATCTTGTAATTGTTCAAGAAAATATATTTATTTTTCTCCACTAAAAAATAATGTATTTTCTACTTGACAAAAATATGATATACTTTTGTTACACTTGTAAAAATTATAATTTCCGTTTTTTCGGTTTCCAAAATACCGTTTAACTCGTTTGTCAAAATATATATCTATTTCCAGAATATATATATATAAGTGTAGTTCATACGCCCGTGTTCGGTTTGTCCAATATTCGGGTATAAATTATATATTTGTTTTCTTGGAATTTTGGTATTACTTTGTATTATAATTTTTGAGGTATTTTGGTAAGTTATATTATTTTCAAGTCTTAAAATAATATAACTAATACACATAATATACAAGTAGCACACAATTGGTGACTTCTAAATATATTTTCCTAAATATATACTTAGTCACTTTTATTTATAAAAAGTCTACCTCCAACTTTTGTACTTTTTGTAACAAAAATTATGGCAAATTTTTATATGAAAACCATGGTTAAAAATTCATTTGTAAACACTTGTTTAAAAATAAATTTCTAAGTGTTTAATTTCTACAAAAATTTTGCCATAGTTTCCCCTTAAAATGGAGGTTTCCATGCTTTAAAAGCATATCATTTTCTTTTAAAATCATCATCAATCATCAATAATTCTTTCAAGACTTACCATGTGCCAAAAATATGAAATTTACACTATGACATGAACTTGAAACTTTGTAAAAATTTGTAGTAACTTAGTATGTTATTTGGTAGGTTTAGTTACCCTTAAAAATGTGGTTATTTGTTTGTAAATCACATCCTTGCAAAATTTGGTCCTTTACAACTTGTAGGATGATTTTTCTAAAAATAATTCTTTTGTATTTTTCTTGTTACAAACATGTTTCTAGTCTTGATTTAACACTACAAATATGATTAGTTTCTTTAAAAATCATGATTATGTAAATCTTGTAAATAAACTTGGTTTCTTGAGAAAATTAGTTTTGAAATCATCCATCTACAAGACTTATATTATGTATAAATCATCATCATGGTCAAAAACATCTTCATTTTTAAGTTCATGTTCCACATAATAGGATGATCATTTTGATTTCACAAGATCCATCCTCTCACTTGCTAGATCATGTGTTTAATCACAATCTAGCAAGTTTCTTATGATGATTAACATCATAATCACAAGAAATCAACAATCAAGATTCATACATACACTAAAACAACAAGATTCTTATGTTAGTGAGCTTTATGTTAAAGATTGTCTTCTTGTTCTTTCATGATCTTTATGATTAGTTACTTACATAATCTTTTAACCAACATAATGAGAAGCAAAATCAAGTTTCAAGAGTCTTACTACTAGCACAAGGCTAGGGAAGAAACCAAAGATGATGAAGATGATAAACTAGGTGGATAAAAGCTCTAGGAAGTGGTCCTTCAAGTTCCAATGCCTCCAAGCTTCTTAGTTATGCTTCTTACACCTTAGGATCACCTTTGAATGGATGGACATTGATTGATAATGGAGGGTTATGGTGGAGGTGTTGTGGCCTTGAGCATGGAAGAAAGGAGAGGAAGAGAGTAAGTTTGAGGTTGTGAAAGGTATTAATGCGAGGAACTTGAGGTTATAAGCATGATCTTCCAACAATATGTTACATATTGGTTCTAATGTTTCAAAAGTAACAAACATATCAAATAAAATAATGCAAGAAAATCTCAAGTGGGACCCACCTTTGTAACCATCCCTAGAGTGGGGGGGGGGGGGGTCTTGTTGAGTTTTAATCTTAAGTTGGTGGTTTGGTTAAAATGTAAAGGAGTTAGTTAGGGTTATATGTGTTTTAGTGTTTTTAGGATGTGATATGATGGTCGGTGACCATAACTAGCTTCGTAACACTAAAACAATGCTTCTAGTGAAAATTTAGTGTTTCGGGTAGTGTCCGGTTGTTCGGTTAGCTACCGGTTCGTTAAGGTGCTAAATTACGCAGTTTAGTGTGCTTTATATTCCCTTTTATGACAGTTTTGATTCCCGACACTTAGGAAAGTATTCTGGGCAATTAAACCACATTTCTGTATTATATTTAGTTGTTAAAATGCTGAAAATTGCTGAATTTGGTTATTTTCTGCAGAATTCTACAGTTTTAGTGTGTTTCTGGTACTTTCCGTCACCTAAATCATCACTAGGTAAGCAGTTTTACAATCCCTACTTTCCTACACACTATTTTAGTGTAATTCTTGGTTTCGGGCTCATTCTGTGTCTTAACATCACGTCTGTCTAAGTACTAATCTCCCGTCAGTACTTCTAGTTTGTCTGATAACTGTGCTAACTTTGTTTCGTGCACTAGTTGTACCATATTGTGTTGCATGTAATAATGATGAACAATCTTGCAACATGAAATGCCTTTGTATGTATATGGCAGTAATCAGATATTCATTCGTCTTGTTAATTCAATCATGCACAGTCATTAAAGTACAAATTACTGTTATCGTTGTACGGAATACATGGAAAAGTGCCAGTTGTCACATTTTCCACTCGTTAAAAGAATTTCGTCCCGAAATTCAAGTTGTGTTATCGGTTGTAGGGGAGTTGTGAAATAGATATGAATACTTAGACTTGATTTAGCCTTCATGTTCCCAAGTAAATTATGGGCCATGACGTGAATTCCAACGAACTTTAACAAATTTAATACGACTTCTCCGAGTTTTGTGGACTTCAAGTCCGTAACCTTAAGAGGTCCTTTAGTAAATTGGGGTTTGTCGTTGTTGTGAATCTTGTTTATGGGAACGACGACTGTTTCGAGTAGGACTCTTCCTGGGGTTAGAAACGTGAAACGTGTCGTGAACACTGCTAAGTTCCTTAGGGAGTCTTAGTTTGTATGTAACCGTTCCGATTCTTTCCAGGATCTCGAAAGGTCTAAAATACCGTGGGTAATGTCACACCCCGACCATGTAAAACAACAAATCGTGGCGGAAACGTCGGGGAGTGTTGTAACAGAATTATTGTTTCGCAACCATGGATACAAAAGAGTTTCGTTTTATTTATTCGTTAAGTAATTTACATAGTTTTAGCATGAAACAAACAATGTTATTTATCGACTATCATTATTATTAAGGCCTCGTCCAGATCCTATGTGACTCATGCATCCTAGCAATCAACATCAAACATCACCTGAAACATATGTAAAAACAAAGTCAGCAAAGAAATGCTGGCGAGCACATAGTTTTTGTGTGAGTGTCAGATTCATGGCTCGTTTACATGTTGAAATATCTCATACAACTTCGTTAATTGATATGAGAAACCCTATTTTGTAAAATGTTTGTATTGTAAAATGAATAACCAAGTCAAAATAGATTGGTTAATCTATAAACCTCGATGCCATGAATCTTAACCCAAAACATTTGTTTATGTAAACCAAATCATAAATCATTCTCGTAATAAAACTCATATGGTTTATGTAGTTTCATAAACATCATTGTGTGACATTGTTTGACTCGTTCTCGTTATAGATCATCGTTCATTCGTTTAAATAGTTCATAATCGTTCAATCGTTCAAAATCGTTCTCGTTTTAATTGTGAAAACTATTTTTGGTCGTCTCGCTAATAACATTCAAACCTTCGTGACTCGTTCATCGTTCAACTTGTTCAACTCGTATTAACAAACCACCAAAGGGTAAGTTAACAATCATCAGGTTCAGTCGTTACCCACATAACCCACACATAACCATGGGTGCAGTCTGATAACGGGATTTGTCAGATCCTATGGTACCATAACCTAATACTGGTCGGTTCGGCCAAAATTAATTAATGCCATTCGTTATGTAACTACAACCAACAAGTTCGTTCACATCATCGAAATCGTTATTAATTTAGTATAAACCATCGTAATCGTTTTTGAAAC
The DNA here is from genome assembly GCA_030545235.1 of Helianthus tuberosus. Taxonomy (NCBI): domain Eukaryota; kingdom Viridiplantae; phylum Streptophyta; class Magnoliopsida; order Asterales; family Asteraceae; genus Helianthus; species Helianthus tuberosus. The sequence continues at coordinate 125,923 of JARYGA010060674.1, forward strand.
CATCGTTAAAATATCGAAATCGTTTTGATACATATGAATCACCCCAAAACAATCGAAAACAGTAAAAAGAGGGGATCTATGTACTCACCTCTGGGTGCGTTTTTATATGTTAACACAATCCCTCAAATTTTTTATTCATCCTAAATTAAATAAGAATGATTTAATAATCAAAAACCCACAAAATACATAAGTTTCTCCGATACTTAGAATTTTCACATAACTTTGAGATTTCTCGAAAAGTTATAATTTTTTATTATATTAGTGTATTTATATACATGGGTTAGCGTAATACACATAATCTTGTCAACACTAACACATCATCATACACATATTGTAAAACACATAGCACATTGTAACACATAAAATTTACCCATGAACAACCCATTCTAGTGTACGTCGAAAAACACTTATTTTAGCGATTCGGTAACATTTTTGGGCGTCGGAAGTCACGTATGACTAACCAAACACCAAGTAAACTTAGTATAAGTTAAAATACTTATTTTTATATCAAAAATATCAGTTTACTTACTGATCTAAAACAGTTTTATAAAAATCCTCCGAAAAGCCGATTTTTAACTGTTTTACCGCATAGTTTTGCATCAAACGTTACCCGAACCATCCCAAATCGAAACGACTTGAAATTTTAACATAACCCATGTCATTTACTGAATAAAATAGTGGTTATACTCATGATATTTCAGGTCTCACATAAAGCACATAAATCATGCAAATTTCACATATTTTACCACTTTTTAAGCTATATGTACAACATGCAAAGCTATCAAACCTATGTCAAAGTTTCATGTCATTATGATATACCAAATAATGTTATTTTTAGTGTTTATAACCTGTTCAAATACATTTTTGTCATATAACCATTTTTTATCACTTCTTGAGCTTTAAATCGACATGTATTCTCATGTACAAGTGCCTAAAGCACACTATCATAGCATCATCATTTTATATTAATCTAAATGCATAGAATATGCAACTCATTCATGTTTATTTGCTGATGTATTTGAACATTTATCATATCATGCATAGATTATTAAACACCTGCATTTTAACTATCATTCAAGAACAAGCAACAACTTAAACAAGTACTTATAAAGAAATCAAACTTCAAAACTCATACACCCATATATATATGTATACGGTTATATACATACATAAACATCACCATTTTTATTTGTATCAAGACCAATTTCATTTTAGATTTCAAGTTTGTGAAAATTCCAAGATTCAAGAGAAACTTCAAATCATCAAGAACAACCAAGAATCAAGAGTATGATTTAAACATAAATGTTATACCTTCAAGATTCAAGTAAGTTGTTGGATGAGATTTTGATGATAGGGAGCTTGAAATCACTTGAAAGCACCATGGAAACTCCTTTAGATCTTCACACCAACTTGAATTTAGCTTGGAAAGGGGTTGGATCTTGAAGAACAAAGTTGGAAAAAATGGAAATGGTGATGAAGGTGGTGTGGACGGTTGGGAGGAGAGAGAGAGAAGGATTTGTTTTGATTTTGTGATCTATGAAAGATTGAAGAAGATATATGGAAGATATGGAAAGATTATATGAAGGATATGGAAGTAACATGCAACAACACTTGGCCATACAAGATCAAATAGAATTTTGCAAAATCTAGGAAAATATTTTGGTGGGGCCATCCAATATGTGACCGTAAATATCATATGGGGGGGTTAAATGTAATTTTGTTGGTAAATTAGATAAAAACAGGTATTTAACTGGATACCGGGTATTTTATCTAGCGTTTAAATCCCGGTTTATGGCGTTCTAAATTATTTTTATTATTCTATAAAAATAAACTCGCCAAAATATTACTGAAATAAATTTCAGTTGCCGAGACTGGTTGTGTTGTCTGCGTTTCGCAGTATAAGCACTGTGTTCGTAACAGAATATTTTTGGGATATAAATATTATCCGTGCGGTCACCAACGTTCGTTTCGCAGTTTTGTCGTAATTAGTTCTAAAGTTCAAATAAACATGTTTTTGCCATACCGAATCCTTCGAAACTTATTTCTAAGTTATGTAAAAGGGTATTTAAGGTATGTTTGGCTTATGTCACAGTTTCGGAGTGTACGTCGCGTTAAACTGATTACGTTTACGCACCAGTTTGCATATAACCTTCCAGAAAGCGATTAAAGCTTGAAATCGGAATCGAATAAATTGTCAAATCATTAAACACAATTACCCATATAATAACACCATAGCACATTGTTTTATTGATAATAAACATTGTTTTACATTATATGATGATTACAGAACACTGTTGTCACAGTCTCCCCTACTTTAGGAAATTTCGTCCCGAAATTTTTACTTAGAGGAAACTTGTGAAAACAAATGCGGATATTTCGTCTTTATCTGGTCCTCACATTCCCAAGTAAACTCGGGGCCACGTTTGGATTCCCAGCGAACATTGACCAATCAAATTTGTTTGTTCTTCAACTGTTTGAATGTACGGTCCACTATCTCCACAGGTTTCTTGACAAAGTGCATCGTTTCATCGATTTGAATCTCGTCGAGAGGAATGTGAAGATCAGCATCAGCTAAACACTTTCGCAAATTGGACACGTGAAAAGTCGGATGAATATTTCCAAGCTCTGGAGGTAGCCCTAGTCGATAGGCAGCCTTTCCAATTCTTTCAACAATCTTAAATAGTCCAACATATCGTGGTGCAAGTTTTCCTTTCTTCCCAAATCTCACCACTCCCTTCCAAGGTGACACCTTTAGTAGGACACGGTCTCCGACTTGAAATTCTAAGGGCTTGCGTCGCATATCCGCATAACTCTTTTGACGGCTTCGAGCTGTCACGAGATTATCGCGGATTTTCTTGATTTTGTCTATTGTTTCCAGAATGAGCTTAGGTCCAGTAAGCTGAGCTTCACCGATATCATTCCAACAGACAGGTGAACGACATTTTCGGCCGTAGAGAGCTTCGAATGGTGCCATATTAATACTAGCATGATAACTGTTGTTGTATGTAACATATGTGCTTGTAATCATTGTGAACAGTTCAGTTATCAATAAAACAATGTTATTTGATCCCAATGTTTGTTTGTTTGTGTTTTACATTTTTCATGTTTTGACTTTTATTCAATTTCAAACTCTATATCGCTTTCTGGAGAGTTATACGCAAACTGATGCGTAAACGTAATCAGTTTAATGTGACAATTACTCCGGAACATCAACATATACTAAACATACCTTAAATAACCTTTACATAACTTAGAAATAAGTTTTGAAGGCTTTGGTACGTCAAAACAAGTTAATTCGCTTACAGGGACTAAACTTGACAAACTGCGAAAGTATGCCAATTTGAACTGTAACGAACATTCCGAAACATGACCATAAGTTAAACACACCATAAATATCCTTTACATAGCTTATAAATAGGCTTTGAGGGGTTCGGTGTGCTAAAATAAACTTTTGGGTCATTCAGGGACTAAAAGCATCAAAAAGTGCACAAGTTTGCACTTTCGCGCATAACTTACGTTCTGAATACATCCGAACATCCAAAAATTTATGTAAGCATTCCGTCGTAATTAAGCGAACATCGCGTTCGTACGACCAAACGAACCAACATCCGACATATTTTTGAGCATGTTTCATGTCCACAATGTTTGGGCATCATTTTAGGGCCTTAACGTTGGCTTAACGGGCCTTAAACGTGTCGGAAATGGCTTAAATACGTAACAAGGACCAAAACTATCATTTATGAAAGTTGGTTCTGACCAGTTAGGCCAGGCGGCCCGCGTAAGGGTAGTGTGTCACCTTACACGGCCCGCGTCAGACTCCCAGATCAGATAAGTTCAGTTTAACAGCAGATTACAGTTGTTAAACCCACAACCACACACCCACACTTGCCCTTTCAGTTCATGAGGGGCCATTTTTAGTCACCACAACATTCCAACAAATGTACGCCTTAGATTCGATCACGGTTTCCAAGAAACGATCCTAACGGTTCGGGAAATCCTATAAATACCCACATCCCCCAACTTCAAAACCCACTAGAATCTGATTTGAGAAGCTCTAAGTTGAAACCTTTGTTTCATACCTGAGCTACTTGAATCAAGATTAGCATTCTTGGATCCTTTGTAAGTGTTCCTTCGTTCTTTTATTGCTTTCGAGTCCGAAAGTCAAACTTTGTTTGACTTTCTGCATTGACCAGTTTATGGTCAATGCGAAGTTCGTTTGAACTTCGCAACGTGATTGTAATCACGATGGTTATAGTCCCTTGTGACTATGCCTACTGATTACCACGTTGTCTAGGGTCGTAAGGGTAAGCGATCTAATAAATCGCTTATACCTTCGAACCCGACCCATTTGGTCGATCGTTAGGATCCGACCAAATACATTAGGTGACCATAGTAGGTAGGGAATAACCTTCTGAGGTTATACCTTATGGTCACGACGTTTAAGTAGTTGTATGATAGGTAGTTTATATGCCTTAGGTAAATTACCAAAATACCCCTTTGATGCCAAAATTCATTATAAACATATGTGACATAACTTTTGACATCTAAACTAATTTGGCGACAATATTAGGCATGTTAAGGCATATTCTACTTGTCATAGGACTAGTTAGGCGGTCCGAACGCGTTTCACGCGAACGACGCGTTAAAGTAGCATAAGCTACCTAAACGGGTCGTAATGGGTCGTAAGCACTTGTGTTAGGTTTCATTTAGTATGTAGGCTTTGTTAAACCATATTACACGAGTCTCCATACTCGTTTGGTTTACGAACCCTCATTCTATCCGATCCTCCGATTTTAGGTCCGATTTATTAACATAGTTACCTATATTAAGTGCCTTTTGATTCCGTGATCTCTAGCTTTGCTTGGTGGTTATCTTAGGACTTCTGAGCAATCTCAAGTGAGTACATAGACCCCTCTTTTACTGTTTTCCAAACATTTTGGGGTGAAACACATGTGCCTACTTGTTACTTTCATGCTTTCCTGCTTTCACATCATATACTTGCTATGTTCATTAGTACATTATAGTACATGATTTCATTACATTTCATGCTATGTATTCCTATTGTGTGCCTACTTAGTACATTGTTTTACATTACCTTTCATGCTATGTATGTCCATTGTGTGCATACTTAGTACATTGTTTCACATTACATTCCATGCTATATATGCCCATTGTGTGCATACTTAGTACAATTGTTTACATCACATGCTTTCATTTTGGTATGACATTTGGTTTGTTTAACATGGAACAATACATTCATTAACATTAGCTACACCGTTCGTTAGTAGGTAGTGGTACCATAGGAATTGACAACTCCCGTTCCGGACATCCTAGGTTGGTTTGGATGAAAGGAATGACCGAATTCGATACACATAACTTAGATAAACCTTTAATTTGTTTAAGGGTTTATCGCCACAGTCTCAAGGCTTGGATGTATGCATTTTCACAATACCGCATAAATGTTTGTATCAGTATAGCATGCATTTGTTCCACAAAACATAACTTTGATTTAAACCATGTTTTACTTCAATACCTTGTTTTTGTGCATTTCACATATGGTTTAGTTGATATATTTCACTACCATACATGATATTTTTGGGTACACATTACATGATCTACATTAAACATAAACATTTCGACATTGATTTACACATTTAGTGCTTTACATTGGACATAGACATTTCGATATGGTTTACACATTTACACATAACCATTCATTTATACATAAACAAATTACGTTGGTGGTTGGTTTGAGTAAGTGATTTGAGTAACGAGGCGTGTGTAATATGATACAAGCATGGTGGATACGCCGCTGGTACTTCCTATATATAAGTGTTTGTATGATATTACATGTCGTAGCGTTACTTAAATCATTTCAATATTTGACATATTACGTTTTACATAAACAACTTATTTTCACAAGACATAGATTTACAAAACAAAACAATTTACAAGGTTCATGACTGACTTTTGTTAAACAACTTTTTTTCTAAACTTATAAGTCATGAATCCTCTTTTCACAATACTTATGTATCTCACAGGCATTTTTATGCTGACGTACCTATTTTCACATGTGTTTTCAGGAGCTATTGCGTAGGATGATGATCACGACACTAGGGCGGACCTGTGCCTTAGAGAATAAAAATGAAGATAGACTAGTTTAATTATGTTATGAACTCCTTGATTCCTGTTTGAAACAATGTAACTCTTATGTTGATAAATAAAATACAACTTTGTATGCCATGGTTATGAAACAATTAATTCTGTTACAACACTCCCCGACGTTTTCCGCCACGTTTTGTATGTTATACGTGGTCGGGGTGTGACAGAAGAGTTGGTATCAGAGCCAATGGTTATAGGGAATTAGGTTATTAGTAATGCTTTGACCTAGACTATAACCTTTCTAGGACCCTAACACAAGTTATCTTGTGTTTAGATCTTAAAACATGCACATCACCTATCCTTAGGTGATAATCAAAACAAAAAACCAAATTTTTCCGAAACGATTTTTGAAAAACAATCATCTGTTTTTGGATGATTTATTACAAGGTTTTGAACCCTCTATTGTAAGGTTTTGAACCCTCTGTTATATGGTTTTAAACCCCATTGAGTTTTCAAAATCTCGTCAAGGTTTTGGGTTTTAAATAATGTGAACACGTGCAAACTGGAAGGGTGAATGCCTGTACCCTGGGTTTTCTGTCTAAGGCTAGAGTGTTCGTACAAATCCACATAATCGGACCAGTCACTCTTACCTGGGAACTCTTGGGGTGAGTGTTCACTTATAGGCGAGCATGTCTTCGCGATACATTATTTTTCACCCATTTACTTTGATTAGTCACTGTGTGTCGTTTGTTTGCTTGGTAATGCGGACAAATGACCACCATATTTTCTTTTGTTAATTTTGTTTCATCTCATTCTCTTCATCCAATCATCTCATTCATTCCCTTTCATGTTTTCCTCTTTTAGAATGCCTCCTCGACGCGAAAACCAGATAGCGACTGCCGAACTGGCAGAAATCATTGCGCAGCAGATGGCTGCTCAATTCCCAAACCTCTTTGCTCAATGGAACCAAGCCAACAACAACAACAATGCTCCATGCAAATACAAGGATTTTAACTCGGCTAAACCACTCAAGTTTAGTGGTTCTGAAGGAGCGACTGGGCTTCTTCAATGGTTCGAGAGCATTGAGAATACTTTTCGCCACGTGCAGTGTCCTGAAAATTGCAAGGTCGAGTTTTCTTCATGTGTGTTTCAGAAGAGGGCTCTCACATGGTGGAACGGGGTTATGAGAGACCGTGGTGCAGAAGTTGCTCTAGCACAAACTTGGGCTGAACTTAGGGCCCTTATGATGAGGGAGTTCTGTCCTCGTCATGAACAGCGAGCTTTGGAGAGAGAGTTCGATGACTTGAAACAAGACAGTGGCGAGCACAGGGCATATACTGATAGATTTGAGGAGTTGAGTCTGCTTTGCCCAACAATGGTTACCCCACTCGACAAGGCTATCGAAAGGTACATCGACGGCCTACCTGACTCAGTGCAAGACATCATTACTGGTAGTAACCCTGCCACACTCCGTCAGGCTATTGAGTTAGCAACGACATTGACTGAGTCACAGATTTGGAACAATAAGTTACACAGGAAGGGTGACAAGGGCAAGAAACAGTCGTCTGACAAGGAAGATAGCAAGAAAGGTCAAAACAAGAATGGAAAGGATTCTGGTTCATCAAAAAGGGCAAGGAAGCGTAAGGCTTCCCAAAACTATGTTGTCACTGCCCAAGCTAACCAGGCAGCTCCCAACCAACCCGCACAGCCTCCAGCGAAGAAGCCCTATTCAGGGAATGCACCTTTATGCAATAGATGCAACAGTCACCATCAGCCGCAACATCAGTGCCGTTTCTGTAATAACTGTGGGAAGTCAGGTCATCTTGCCAATGTTTGTCGGTTTGCTTAGAATCAGGCAGTTCAGAACCCGGCTCAACAAGTTGCTCAGCCTCCTGCTCAGCAACAGGGTCAGGCTGCACGACCACACTACCCACCAGGTGCTTGTTATAACTGTGGGGATCTGACCCACTACCGTAACCAATGTCCAAGATTGGTGAATGCGAATCCAGCTCAGGCTCCGGCTCGAGGTCGAGTCTTCAACATGAATGCCCAAGAGGCGGAGGCGGACGATAATGTGGTGAACGGTACGTTCTTTATTAATAATCGGCCTGCATCTGTTCTTTTCGATTCTGGTGCCGACAAGAGTTTTGTGTCATTGTCTTTTGAGCCAATGCTTCGTGTGTCTAGAATGAAACTAGGAAAACCCTTGACAGTAGAAGTTGCTAGTGGTGAACCCATTGTTCTTGATTCTGTTCTACGCAACTGCCAGTTGAACCTTAACGACCATCTTTTTCCTATCAACCTCACACCTATGCAACTTGGAAGCTTCGACGTCATTGTGGGTATGGACTGGTTATCCAAGCATCACGCAGAAGTAGTTTGTTTCGAGAAGATTGTTCGTGTGCCGCTTTCGACAGGCGAGATCCTACAGGTTGAAGGTGAGAAACCGTCTGGTGGTCTCAAGCTCATGTCTTGTTTTAAAGCTCGGAAATATCTGCGAAAGAACTATGTGGCTTTCTTAGCACATGTTACAGCAGATAAAGGCAAGGGTAAGTCTATTTCAGATATCCCTGTCGTTCGGGATTATTCTGAAGTTTTCCCTGAAGAGTTACCTGGTCTACCCCAGCACACCAAGTCGAGTTCCGCATTGACCTCGTACCTGGTGCAAATCCCATTGCCAGAGCTCCATATCGTCTTGCACCGTCTGAGATGCAAGAGTTGTCTAAGCAGCTTCAGGAGCTCTCTGACAAAGGTTTTATACATCCTAGCTTTTCACCCTGGGGTGCTCCCGTTCTTTTTGTCAAGAAGAAGGATGGATCCTTTAGGATGTGTATCGATTATCGTGAGCTTAACAAACTTACCATCAAGAATCGATATCCCCTACCTCGCATAGATGATCTCTTTGATCAGTTACAGGGCGCTTCTTATTTTTCGAAGATTGATCTGCGTTGCGGGTATTATCAACTTCGTGTGCATGAAGAAGATATTCCCAAGACAGCTTTCCGCACTCGGTATGGGCATTATGAGTTCACAGTCATGCCATTCAGTTTGACTAATGCTCCTGCTATTTTCATGGACTTAATGAATAGGGTCTGCAAGCCTTATTTGGATCAGTTCGTCATTGTTTTTATTGATGACATCTTGATATACTCTAAGACGCGAGCTGATCACGAGCAACATCTTCGTCTTACTTTGGAACTCCTAAAGAAAGAGCAAATTTTCACCAAATTTTCCAAGTGTGAATTCTGGCTTAAAGAAGTTCAATTCTTAGGACATATCATCAACGAACAAGGTATTCATGTAGATCCCTCCAAGATCAGTGCGATTAAGGATTGGGATACGCCAACTACTCCTACTGAAGTTCGTTCTTTTCTTGATCTAGCGGGTTATTACCGCTGCTTCATTGAGAACTTCTCAAAGATTGCAGTTCCTCTAACTGCTCTAACTCAGAAGAACAAGCCCTTTGACTGGGGATTCAAACAAGAGGAAGCTATTCAACACTTGAAGCAAAAACTTTGTGACGCGCCTGTTCTAACTTTGCCTTAGGGCAATGATGATTTCGTCGTTTATTGCGATGCATCTAAATTGGGTCTTGGTTGTGTTCTGATGCAAAGGAACAAAGTCATAGCATATGCATCGAGGCAGTTGAAGATACATGAGAAGAACTACACCACTCATGATCTTGAGTTGGGTGCAGTTGTTTTCGCTCTAAAGATCTGGAGACACTATTTGTACGGTACAAAATGTGTGGTTTTCACGGACCACAAAAGTCTTCAGCATATCTTCAATCAGAAAGAACTTAACATGAGACAACGACGTTGGGTCGAGCTTCTAAACGACTATGACTGCGAAATTCGCTACCATCCTGGTAAGGCGAATGTCGTAGCCGATGCATTGAGTCGTAAGGAACGTACTAAGCTTCATTGTGTTCGTGTTCAATCTGTTATCCAAGCTCGATCCGATATCCAGGCACGCATTTCTCTGGCTCAACAATCTTGTGTTTCACGAGGTTTGATGGATAAGGAATTTCCCTATCACATAACACCTGATTTGGAACTGAAGGACAATGGATCGTATTACTTCATGGACCGTTTGTGGGTCCCAAGCTAAGATAACCTTCGCACCTTGCTTATGGATGAAGCCCATAAGTCTCGCTATTCTATTCATCCTGGCTCGGATAAGATGTATAAGGATCTTCGTATTCACTATTGGTGGCCTGGTATGAAGAAAGACATTGCCTTATACGTATCAAAATGCCTTACTTGTCTTAAGGTTAAGGCTGAACATCAGCGTCCTTCTGGTTTATTGGTGCAACCAGAGATACCAGTTTGGAAATGGGAAAACATTACTATGGATCTCATTACTAAACTTCCGCGCACAAAGAAAGGTCATGATGCCATCTGGGTAGTCGTTGATCGTCTTACTAAGTCAGCGCATTTCTTGCCAATCCGTGAGGATTTTTCTGCTGACAAACTTGCTAAAATCTATGTGGATGAAATTGTAGCTCGACATGGTGTTCCTTTGAACATCATTTCTGACAGAGATGCTCGTTTCACTTCTCATTTTTGGAGAACCATGCAATCTGCTATGGGGACCCAACTTAACCTGAGCATAGGTTATCATCCGCAAACGGATGGTCAATCTGAAAGAACAATCCAGACTCTGGAGGACATGCTTAGAGCTTGTGTGATCAATTTTGGTGGTAGTTGGGATTCACATCTTCCGTTAATTGAATTTTCCTACAACAACAGTTATCACACCAGCATCAAAATGGCTCATTTCGAGGCTCTCTATGGTCGAAAATGTCGTTCACCAGTCTGCTGGAATGAGATCGGTGAGGCTCAACTTACTGGACCTGCCCTCATCTTAGAGACAACTGACAAGATTAAGAAAGTTCGTGATAACCTTCAGACAGCTAGAAGCCGTCAAAAGAGTTACGCGGACCCAAAACGCAAGCCCTTGGAATTTCAAGTCGGTGATCGAGTATTACTTAAGGTCTCACCTTGGAAAGGTGTTATCAGATTTGGAAAGAAAGGAAAACTTGCACCTAGATACGTTGGACCATTCAAGATCGTCGAAAGAATCGGTAAGGTAGCCTACAGACTTGAGTTACCTCCTGAACTTGGAAATGTTCATCCAACCTTTCACGTGTCCAATCTCAAGAGGTGTTTAGCTGATGAGAACCTCCACATACCACTTGACGAAATTCGTGTTGATAAAACACTGAAATTTGTCGAGAAACCTGTGGAAATCATGGAACGTGAAGTCAAGTGGCTCAAACACAAGCGCATTCCTTTGGTAAAAGTTCGCTGGGAAGCTAAACGTGGACCCGAGTTTACTTGGGAATGCGAAGATCAAATGAAGGCGAAATATCCGCATCTTTTCCCACGAGTTTCCTCTAAATAAATTTCAGGACGAAATTTCCACAAGTAGGGGAGACTGTAACATCTGTGCTTGTAATCATTGTGAACAGTTCAGTTATCAATAAAACAATTTTATTTGATCCCAATGTTTGTTTGGTTGTGTTTTGTCACACCCCGACCACGTGAGACAATGAAACGTGGCGGAAACATCGGGGAGTGTTGTAACAGAATCATTGTTTCATAACACATGGAAATTGAAATATTGTTTTATTGATTTAAAAGTGTTTCAATGTCTTAACAAACAAAGAAATACAACATAATTAACTAGTCTTGCATCTTTTATTGTCACTAAAGCCCAAGTCTGCCTATATGTATCTTGATCATCTTATGCAACAGCTCCTGAAAAACACATGTGAAAATAGGTACGTCAGCATAAAAATGCCTGTGAGATACATAGGTTTTGTGAAAATAGGTTTCATGACTTATGTTTGAGAAAATGTTTAGTCATGAACCTTGTAATTTGCTTTGTCTTGTAAATCATTTGAAAAACGATAAGATCAGATGATATGTATAAATAAGAGAATAATGTATGGTTAAATGAATAACCATGTAAAATAAGTTTGTATAAGATAAGTTGTTTGTAAATCAATGTCTTGTGAAAAGTATGTTATTTGTATAAAATGTTATATGTCTCAAATTGAAATGATTCAAATAACGCTACAATATGTGATATCATACAAACACATATATATAGGAAGTACCAGCGGCGTATCCACCGTGCTTGTATCATATTACATACGCCTCGTTACTTAAATCACTTACTCAAACCAAACCATCAAGATGAAATGTTTAACAATTGTAGAAATGTTTATGTATAGTTAAATGTCTATTGTCAAATGTAAATCATGTCAACAGATACTACTGGTTCACACGGTTCAATAGTTACAAACGGTTCATATAATCAAAGGGTTACGACGGTTCACATAGTCAAATGGTTACAACGGTTCAAAATATAGTATAATGTGTTCATATGCTGGCTGAGCATATGCAATAGAAATGCAATGTAAAACAATGTACTAAGTATGCACGTAATGGACATACATAGCATAAGTATAATGTAAAACAATGTACTAAGTATGCACGTAATGGACATACATAGCATAAGTGTAATGTAAAACAATGTACTAAGTATGCACACAATGGGTGTACATAGCATAAATGTAATGTAAAACAATGTACTAAGTATGCACACAATGGGTGTACATAGCATGAAATGTATTGTAAAGTGATGTACTAAGTATGCACACAATGGGCATACATAGCATAAAATGTATTGAAATCATGTACTATAAATGTACTAATAAACATAGCAAGTATATGATGTGAAAACAGGAAAGCATGAAAGTAACAAGTAGGCACATGTGTTTCACCCCAAAACAGTTTGGAAAACAGTAAAAGAGGGGTCTGTGTACTCACCTGAGATTGTTTAGTAGTCCTTGAGTAACAACCAAACAATGCTAGAGATCACGGATATCAAACGGCACCTAATATAGGTAACTATGTTAATAAATCGGACCTATATCGGAGGATCGGATAGAATGAGGGCTCGTAAACCAAATGAGTATGGGAGCTCATGTAGTATGGTTTAACAAAGCCTACATACTAAATGAAACCTAGCCTAAGTGCTTTCGACCCATCGCGACCCATTAAGGGAGCTTATGCTACTTTAACGCGTCGTTCGCGTGAAACGCGTTCGGAACGTCTAACTAGTCCTATGACAAGTGTTATATGCCTAAACATGTTACATAATCAGTTATGTGACAAAAGTTTAGGTTACATATGCTTAATTACCGATTACACATGAAAAGGGTATTTTGGTAATTTACCTAAGGCATATATACTACCTATCATACAACTACTTAACGAAGCGACCATAAGGTATAACCTCGGAAGGTTATTCCCTATATACTATGGTCACCTAATGTATTTGGTCGGATCCTAATGATCGACCAAATGGGTCGGTTCGAAGGTATAAGCGATTTATTAGATCGCTTACCCTTACGACCCTAGACAACGTGGTAATCAGTAGGCATAGTCACAAGGGACTATAACCATCGTGATTACAATCACGTTGCGAAGTTCAAACGAACTTCGCATTGACCATAAACTGGTCAATGCAGAAAGTCAAACAAAGTTTGACTTTCGGACTCGAAAAGCAATAAAAGAACGAAGGAATACTTACGAAGGGTCCCCGAATGCTAATCTCGATTCAAGTAACTCAGGTATGAAACAATGGTTTCAACTTAGAGTTTCTCAAATCAAAATTCTTGTGGGTTTTGCAAATGAAGGCATGGGGTATTTATAGGATTTCCCGAACCGTTAGGATCGTTTCTCGGAAAACGTGCTTCAATCTTGGCCATACACTTGCACCCATGGTATTGTAATACCATGTGCACATCAAACCAGCCCATAGTATTGAGAAATACCATGTGCAAGAGTGGAAAGGACCAAATTCAAAGTTTCTGCAAGTTTCTGCTGTCTGGGACTGACGCGAGCCGCGTAAAGTTTAAGCTTGGGTTTACGCCCCAGGCCTAAGAACTTTGACATATTTACATTTTTAGCCCCTGCATGCCCAAAACTTGGTTTTCGATGCATTTTTGACACGTATAAGCCCCGTTAACCCCATTTCAAGGCTCTAAAATGAAGTTAAAGTATTGGAAACTCAAAACATGCTCAAAAATATCTCGGATGTCGGTTCGTTTGGCCGTACGATCGCGATGTTCGCTTAATTATGACGGAATACGCACAAGCGCGAAAAACGATCCAAATGACGCAACGAATGGATTTTTCTTATGCCAAACACTAAAATAAAATGTTTTAGTGCTTACATAAATTTTTGGATGTCCGGATGTATTCAGAACGTAAGTTATGCGCGAAAGTGCAAACTTGTGCACTTTTTGACGCTTTTAGTCCCTGAATGACCAAAAAGTTTATTTAAGCACACCGTACCCCTCAAAGCCTATTTCTAAGCTATGTAAAGGATATTTAGGGTGTGTTTAACTTATGGCCATGTTCTGGAATGTCTGTTACAGTTCAAATTGGCATACTTTCGCAGTTTGTCAAATTTAGTCCCTGTAAGTGAATTAACTTGATTTCGGCATACCAAACCATCCAAAACTTATTTCTAAGTTATGTAGAGGTATTTTAAGGCATGTTAAGCCTATGTCACTATTCCGGAGTGTTTTTTGCATTAAACTGGTTATATTTACGCATTAGTGCGTGTATAACCTTCCAGAAAGCGATTTAGCGCTTGAAATCGAACAAGAATTTATATGTGCAAACGATACACATATTTTTTTACAAATCTCAAGTATGAAATACAATATTTCATTGGTTTAGCATTTGTTTGATGGTTGAAGTGACACAGGTGTCACAGTCTCCCCTACTTTAGGAAATTTCGTCCCGAAATTTATTCGTAGGAGTCTATCTGTGACTTTGTGCCAAATAACCACCAGAGATATGAAAGGCATAATCCTGACATTTCCTTAACGGACATTCTTCAGAAACAAAAATGACAAGAATGAGTCATTTTCCACCATTTCTTCAGAAACGAAAATGAACGGGATGAGTCATTTTCCACGATTTCTTCAGGAACGAAAATGAACAGAATGAGTCATTTTCCACCATTCCTTCAGAAACGAAAATGAACGGGATGAGTCATTTTCCACGATTTCTTCAGGAACAAAAATGAACGGAATGAGTCATTTTCCACCATTTCTTCAGAAACGAAAATGAACAGAATGAGTCATTTTCCACCATTAACGAAAATGAACGGGCTGAGTCATTTTCCACGATTTCTTCAGGAACGAAAATGAACAGAATGAGTCATTTTCCACCATTTCTTCAGAAACGAAAATGAACAGAATGAGTCATTTTCCACCATTTCTTCAGAAACGAAAATGAACAGAATGAGTCATTTTCCACAATTTCTTTAGAAATGAAAATGCACGGAATGAGTCATTTCTAGACACACGACCAAACTTGTTGTGGTTTCTGTGCACTGAATTTCATAATTATGTATGCATCCATAATTACGCAATTCCTTGCACAGTCCGCACAATTTGTTTGTAATGTGAAGGGGAGGAAAAATCAAACTTGTGATGAGTGTGACTAGACTACCATAAGGTCCTTTTAATTAGATCAACAAATGATCCTTTTAATTAGGCCACCAAGGAGTCCTTTCAGCTATCTCATCACATGATATTCCTAACCAGATTTTTGGATCAATCTGTTTAACTAGACCACTCAAGGGGTCTAATTATGGAATAGTACAATATAATCCAAGGGTCTTTACTATTACGTAAAAGCCCATTGAGGATTTAATACAGTACTTTTGGATATCCTACTATGAATTCCTTATACGAAGATATGGAAGGTTCTACGAGGATTTGGATAACAAAACTTGGATTACACAAAAACATAAAAGGGAACACATAAGCACATAATCACATAGTTGTTTAATTTGATTATTAATTTGTTATTAACTTGTTATCGATTGAAAATGGATGTGGAAACCAGTTGATAGACTTCGATGTCCTCTGGGATCTATCTGAAAAGATAGGAAGATCTCCCAAAAATTCGATTTTGTTTTCAAAGAAACGTAATATTTGAATTAAGGAACACAACATTTTTAGGATTTACGGAAATACCCTTAGGTACCCTATTAATGATTTATAGAGGTACTTTGGGTATTCGTCCAGTGTTGTAAGTTGCGCCTTGTACTTTGTTTCCTTGGGAGAAACGGGTACTTAGGAATTTTGTGGACAACGCAAGAGATCATAAAATAGAAAAATCTTGGCGGGGTAGTTTGCTTTTCAAGGAATACGATTCCTTGATTGTCGGTATTGTAAGGGATATGTTCTTTATACATATAACCTCATAAATACATTGCAATGTAAATAAAAGATTTATTTATAAACAATGATAACAACTGTTTCATGGACCTTGACAACAAAAGAAAATAATACATAAGACGTAATTATTTCTAAAGGGTGTTGTCTTCTAGTCGGTCAGATGCTCATCCCTGTGCTGGATTAGCATTAGCAAGCTTTGGGCAATTTCTTCGGAAATGACCCATCTCGCCACAATTGTAGCAAGAACCTGGTGGAAAGCGAGCTTGAGCAGGATTGTTGTCAGCTTGATTTGGTGCAACTGCGGCTACGCAAACTTTTGCTGTATGACCTTTATGTCCACAAATTTGGCATTCGCGGCACTTCACATTAGCATGATGATGTAGGTTACATTGGTTGCACAAGGGTGAAGTTCCATTGTATGGCTTCCTAGCAGGGGGTTGAGCAGGTTGGTTGGGGACGGCTTGATCATTGTGAGTAACCATGGCGAAGTTCTGAGAAGCCTTTCGCTTCTTTGACTTCTTAGGGGATCCAGTCTGTTCATCCATGGTCTTTGATTCCTCGATTGGTTTCGATTCCTCGACCGGTTTCTTGTCACCCTTTCGGAAAAGCTTACGTTTCCTGATCTGAGATTCAGTCAAGGTTGCAGCTAGCTCAATGGCCTGCCTAATCGTAGTGGGGTTACTACCAGTAACAATGTCCTGAACTGAGTCAGGGAGACCATCAATGTATTTTTCGATCGCCTTATCCAGAGGCGTAACCATGGTACGACACAACAGGCTCAGCTCCTCATATCGATCAATGTAGGCTCGATGTTCACAGCTGTCTTGCTTAAGATCGTTGAATTCCCTTTCCAAGGCCCTGATCTCGTGATGAGGACAGAATTCCTTCATCATCAGTGCTCTAAGTTCTTCCCACGTTTGAGCCAGTGCCACTTCGGCACCCCTATCTCTCACCACACCGTTCCACCACGTCAAAGCTCGTTTCTCAAAGACACTAGATGCGAAATCTACCTTTCACTCGTTTGGACATTGAACATGCCTGAAGGTGCTCTCTAGACTCTGGAACCATTGCAGAAGTGCAGTCGCTCCTTGAGACCCAGAAAACTTTGATGGCTTAGCTGAGTTGAACGTCTTGAAGTTGCAGAGGGCATTATTGTTGTTGAGAGCTTGGTGACATTGGGCAACGATGTTCGGGATTGCCGCAGTTATTTGTTGTGTAATGACAGCTGCCAGATCTTCAATAGATACCGGATTTTTACGTCGTGGAGGCATTCTAAAAGGGGAAACAAGAGAGAAAACAAATGAAATGGCATTGGGTAAGAATAGGATGTTACAATTACCGAACAAAAATCATGGGTGATGGTCATTTGTTTGAACCACGAAGCAAACAAACAACACAAAGGCTGAATCAAAGCAAATAGATCCTCATAGTGTATCGCGAAGACATGCTCGCCTATAAGTGGACACTCACCCCAAGAGTTCCCAGGTAAGAGTGACTGGTCCGATTATGTGGATTTGTACGAACACTCTAGCCTTAGAAAGAAAACTCAGGGTACAGGCATTCACTATTCCAGTTTGCACGTGTTCACACTATTTAGGACCCAAAACTTTGACGAGATTTTGAAAACTCAAAGGGGTTCAAAACCTTATAACAGAGGGTTCAAAACCTTACAATAGAGGGTTCAAAACCTAGTAATCAATCATCCTAGAACAGATGATTAGTTTTCAAAGCGGTTTTGAGATTTATGTTCTTGTTGTGGTCGTCGCCTAAGGATAGGTGACGGAATTGTTTTATGACTAAATGCAAGTGAACTCGCGTTAGGGTCCTAAGAAGGTTATAGACTAGGTCAAAGTATTACTAATAACCTAATTCCCTATAACCATTGGCTCTGATACCAACTTTTATGTCACACCCCGACCACGTGAGACAACGAAACGTGGCGGAAACATCGGGGAGTGTTGTAACAGAATCATTGTTTCATAACACATGGAAATTGAAATATTGTTTTATTGATTTAAAAGTGTTACAATGTCTTAATAAACAAAGAAATACAACATAATTAACTAGTCTTGCATCTTTTATTGTCACTAAAGCCCAAGTCTGCCTATGTGTATCTTGATCATCTTATGCAACAACTCCTGAAAAACACATGTGAAAATAGGTACGTCAGCATAAAAATGCCTGTGAGATACATAGGTTTTGTGAAAATAGGTTTCATGACTTATGTTTGAGAAAATGTTTAGTCATGAACCTTGTAATTTGCTTTGTCTTGTAAATCATTTGAAAAACGATAAGATCAGATGATATGTATAAATAAGAGAATAATGTATGGTTAAATGAATAACCATGTAAAATAAGTTTGTATAAGATAAGTTGTTTGTAAATCAATGTCTTGTGAAAAGTATGTTATTTGTATAAAATGTTATATGTCTCAAATTGAAATGATTCAAATAACGCTACAATATGTGATATCATACAAACACATATATATAGGAAGTACCAGCGGCGTATCCACCGTGCTTGTATCATATTACATACGCCTCGTTACTTAAATCACTTACTCAAACCAAACCATCAAGATGAAATGTTTAACAATTGTAGAAATGTTTATGTATAGTTAAATGTCTATTGTCAAATGTAAATCATGTCAACAGATACTACTGGTTCACACGGTTCAATAGTTACAAACGGTTCATATAATCAAAGGGTTACGACGGTTCACATAGTCAAATGGTTACAACGGTTCAAAATGTAGTATAATGTGTTCATATGCTGGCTGAGCATATGCAATAGAAATGCAATGTAAAACAATGTACTAAGTATGCACGTAATGGACATACATAGCATAAGTGTAATGTAAAACAATGCACTAAGTATGCACGTAATGGACATACATACCCCAAAACAGTTTGGAAAACAGTAAAAGAGGGGTCTGTGTACTCACCTGAGATTGTTTAGTAGTCCTTGAGTAACAACCAAACAATGCTAGAGATCACGGATATCAAACGGCTTCTAATATAGGTAACTATGTTAATAAATCGGACCTATATCGGAGGATCGGATAGAATGAGGGCTCGTAAACCAAATGAGTATGGGAGCTCATGTAGTATGGTTTAACAAAGCCTACATACTAAATGAAACCTAGCCTAAGTGCTTTCGACCCATCACGACCCATTAAGGTAGCTTATGCTACTTTAACGCGTCGTTCGCGTGAAACGCGTTCGGAACATCTAACTAGTCCTATGACAAGTGTTATATGCCTAAACATGTTACATAATCAGTTATGTGACAAAAGTTTAGGTTACATATGCTTAATTACCGATTACACATGAAAAGGGTATTTTGGTAATTTACCTAAGGCATATATACTACCTATCATACAACTACTTAACGAAGCGACCATAAGGTATAACCTCGGAAGGTTATTCCCTATATACTATGGTCACCTAATGTATTTGGTCGGATCCTAATGATCGACCAAATGGGTCGGGTTCGAAGGTATAAGTGATTTATTAGATCGCTTACCCTTACGACCCTAGACAACGTGGTAATCAGTAGGCATAGTCACAAGGGACTATAACCATCGTGATTACAATCACGTTGCGAAGTTCAAACGAACTTCGCATTGACCATAAACTGGTCAACGCAGAAAGTCAAACAAAGTTTGACTTTCGGACTCGAAAAGCAATAAAAGAACGAAGGAATACTTACGAAGGGTCCCCGAATGCTAATCTTGATTCAAGTAACTCAGGTATGAAACAATGGTTTCAACTTAGAGTTTCTCAAATCAAAATTCTTGTGGGTTTTGCAAATGAAGGCATGGGGTATTTATAGGATTTCCCGATCTGTTAGCATCATTTCTTGGAAAACGTGCTTCAATCTTGGCCATACACTTGCACCCATGGTATTGTAATACCATGTGCACATCAAACCAGCCCATAGTATTGAGAAATACCATGTGCAAGAGTGGAAAGGACCAGATTCAAAGTTTCTGCAAGTTTCTGCTGTCTGGGACTGACGTGGGCCGCATAAAGTTTAAGCTTGGGTTTACGTCCCAGGCCTAAGAACTTTGACATATTTACATTTTTAGCCCCTGCATGCCCAAAACTTGGTTTTCGATGCATTTTTGACACGTATAAGCCCCGTTAACCCCATTTCAATGCTCTAAAATGAAGTTAAAGTATTGGAAACTCAAAAAATGCTCAAAAATATCTCGGATGTCGGTTCGTTTGGCCGTACGATCGCGATGTTCGCTTAATTACGACGGAATGCGCACAAGCGCGAAAAACGATCCAAATGACGCAACGAATGGATTTTTCTTATTCCAAACACTAAAATAAAATGTTTTAGTGCTTACATAAATTTTTGGATGTCCGGATGTATTCAGAACGTAAGTTATGCGCGAAAGTGCAAACTTGTGCACTTTTTTTACGCTTTTAGTCTCTGAATGACCAAAAAGTTTATTTAAGCACATCGTACCCCTCAAAGCCTATTTCTAAGCTATGTAAAGGATATTTAGGGTGTGTTTAACTTATGGCCATGTTCCGGAATGTCTGTTACAGTTCAAATTGGCATACTTTCGCAGTTTGTCAAATTTAGTCCCTGTAAGTGAATTAACTTGATTTCGGCATACCAAACCATCCAAAACTTATTTCTAAGTTATGTAGAGGTATTTTAAGTAATGTTAAGACTATGTCACTATTCCGGAGTGTTTGTTGCATTAAACTGGTTATATTTACGCATCAGTGCGTGTATAACCTTCCAGAAAGCGATTTAGAGCTTGAAATCGAACAAGAATTTATATGTGCAAACGATACACATATTTTTTTACAAATCCCAAGTATGAAATACAATATTTCATTGGTTTGGAATTTGTTTGATGGTTGAAGTGACACAGGTGTCACATGTTTTACATTTTTCATGTTTTGACTTTTATTCAATTTCAAACTCTATATCGCTTTCTAGAGAGTTATAAGCAAACTGATGCGTAAACGTAATCAGTTTAATACGAAAAATACTCTGGAATATCAACATATACTTAACAAACCTTAAATAACCTTTACATAACTTAGAAATAAGCTTTGAAGGCTTTGGTACGTCAAAAACAAGTTAATTCGCTTACAGGGACTAAACTTGACAAACTGCGAAAGTATGCCAATTTGAACTGTAACGAACATTCCGGAACATGACCATAAGTTAAACACACCATAAATATCCTTTACATAGCTTAGAAATAGGCTTTGAGGGGTTCGGTGTGCTAAAATAAACTTTTGGGTCATTCAGGGACTAAAAGCGTCAAAAAGTGCACAAGTTTGCACTTTCGCGCATAACTTACGTTCTGAATACATCCGGACATCCAAAAATTTATGTAAGCACTAAAATATTTTATTTTAGTGTTTGGCATAAGAAAAATCCATTCGTCACGCATTTTGGATCGTTTTTCGCGCTTATGCGCATTCCGTCGTAATTAAGCGAACATCGCGTTCGTACGACCAAACGAACCAACATCCGACATATTTTTGAGCATGTTTCATGTCCACAATGTTTGGGCATCATTTTAGGGCCTTAACGTTGGCTTAACGGGCCCTAAACGTGTCAGAAATGGCTTAAATACGTAACAGGGACCAAAACTATCATTTATGAAAGTTGGTTCTGACCAGTCAGGCCAGGCGTCCCGTGTAAGGGTAGTGTATCACCTTACACGGCCCGCGTTAGACTCCCAGATCAGATAAGTTCAGTTTAACAGCAGATTATAGCTGTTAAACCCACAACCACACACCCACACTTGCCCTTTCAGTTCATGAGGGGCCATTTTTAGTCACCACAACATTCCAACAAGTGTACGCCTTAGATTCGATCACGGTTTCCAAGAAACGATCCTAATGGTTCGGGAAATCCTATAAATACCCACATCCCCCAACTTCAAAACCCACTAGAATCTGATTTGAGAAGCTCTAAGTTGAAACCTTTGTTTCATACCTGAGCTACTTGAATCAAGATTAGCATTCTTGGACCCTTTGTAAGTGTTCCTTCGTTCTTTTATTGCTTTCGAGTCCGAAAGTCAAACTTTGTTTGACTTTCTGCATTGACCAGTTTATAGTCAATGCGAAGTTCGTTTGAACTTCGCAACGTGATTGTAATCACGATGGTTATAGTCCCTTGTGACTATGCCTACTGATTACCACGTTGTCTAGGGCCGTAAGGGTAAGCGATCTAATAAATCGCTTATACCTTCGAACCCGACCCATTTGGTCAATCGTTAGGATCCGACCGAATACATTAGGTGACCATAGTAGGTAGGGAATAACCTTCTGAGGTTATACCTTATGGTCACGACGTTTAAGTAGTTGTATGATAGGTAGTTTATATGCCTTAGGTAAATTACCAAAATACCCCTTTGATGCCAAAATTCATTATAAACATATGTGACATAACTTTTGACATCTAAACTAATTTGGTGACAATATTAGGCATGTTAAGGCATATTTTACTTGTCATAGGACTAGTTAGGCGGTCCGAACGCGTTTCACGCGAACGACGCGTTAAAGTAGCATAAGCTACCTAAACGGGTCATAATGGGTCGTAAGCACTTGTGTTAGGTTTCATTTAGTATGTAGGCTTTGTTAAACCATATTACATGAGTCTCCATACTCGTTTGGTTTACGAACCCTCATTCTATCCGATCCTCCGATTTTAGGTCCGGTTTATTAACATAGTTACCTATATTAGGTGCCGTTTGATTCCGTGATCTCTAGCTTTGCTTGGTGGTTATCTTAGGACTTCTGAGCAATCTCAAGTGAGTACATAGACCCCTCTTTTACTATTTTCCAAACATTTTGGGGTGAAACACATGTGCCTACTTGTTACTTTCATGCTTTCCTGCTTTCACATCATCTACTTGCTATGTTCATTAGTACATTATAGTACATGATTTCATTACATTTCATGCTATGTATGCCTATTGTGTGCGTACTTAGTACATTCTTTTACATTACCTTTCATGCTATGTATGTCCATTGTGTGCATACTTAGTACATTGTTTCACATTACATTTCATGCTATATATGCCCATTGTGTGCATACTTAGTACAATTGTTTACATCACATGCTTTCATTTTGGTATGACATTTGGTTTGTTTAACATGGAACAATACATTCATTAACATTAGCTACGCTGTTCGTTAGTAGGTAGTGGTACCATAGGAATTGACAACTCCCGTTCCGGACATCCTAGGTTGGTTTGGATGAAAGGAATGACCGAATTCGATACACATAACTTACATAAACCTTTAATTTGTTTAAGGGTTTATCGCCACAGTCTCAAGGCTTGGATGTATGCATTTTCACAATACCGCATAAATGTTTGTATCAGTATAGCATGCATTTGTTCCACAAAACATAACTTTGATTTAAACCATGTTTTACTTCAATACCTTGTTTTTGTGCATTTCACATATGGTTTAGTTGATATATTTCACTACCATACATGATATTTTTGGGTACACATTACATGATCTACATTAAACATAAACATTTCGACATTGATTTACACATTTAGTGGTTTACATTGGACATAGACATTTCGATATGGTTTACACATTTGCACATAACCATTCATTTATACATAAACAAATTACATTGGTGGTTGGTTTGAGTAAGTGATTTGAGTAACGAGGCATGTGTAATATGATACAAGCATGGTGGATACGCCGCTGGTACTTCCTATATATAAGTGTTTGTATGATATTACATGTCGTAGCGTTACTTAAATCATTTCAATATTTGACATATTACCTTTTACATAAACAACTTATTTTCACAAGACATAGATTTACAAAACAAAACAATTTACAAGTTCATGACTGACTTTTGTTAAACAACTTTTTTTCTAAACTTATAAGTCATGAATCCTCTTTTCACAATACCTATGTATCTCACAGGCATTTTTATGCTGACGTACCTATTTTCACATGTGTTTTCAGGAGCTATTGCGTAGGATGATGATCACGACACTAGGGAGGACCTGTGCCTTAGAGAATAAAAATGAAGATAGACTAGTTTAATTATGTTATGAACTCCTTGATTCCTGTTTGAAACAATGTAACTCTTATGTTGATAAATAAAATACAACTTTGTATGCCATGGTTATGAAACAATTAATTCTGTTACAACACTCCCCGACGTTTTCCGCCACGTTTTGTATGTTATACGTGGTCGGGGTGTGACGTTGTAAGAGAACTCGATCAGTCGAAGATGAGAATCCCAATTACCACCAAAGTCTATCACGCATGCCCTAAGCATATCCTACAAAGTTTGAATCGTCCTCTCAAATTGTCCATCTGTTTGGGGATGATAAGCAGTGCTTAGATTTAGTTGGGTTCCCAAAGCAGATTGCATGGTCTTCCAAAAATGAGATGAAAACCGAGCATCACGATCGGAAATGATATCCAAAGGAACACCATGTCGTGATACAATCTCATCAACGTAAATCTTTGCAAGTTTATCAGCAGATAGATCCTCGCGAATCGGAATAAAATGAGCTGATTTCGTTAATCGATCGATAACAACCCAAATAGCATCATGACCTTTAGATGTACGCGGTAACTTAGTGATGAGATCCATTGCAATGTTCTCCCACTTCCAAACCGGTATCTCTGGTTGTACAAGCAAACCAGAAGGTCGTTGATGTTCAACCTTGACTTTTAGACAAGTTAGGCATTTCGATACATACAAGGCAACATCCTTCTTCATACCAGGCTACCAGAACTGAGTACGAAGATCCTTGTACATTTTATCAGCACCAGGATGGATAGAATATCGAGACTTGTGAGATTCGTCCATTACCAAGGTACAAAGATCATCTTGTTTCGGAATCCACAAACGATCCTTGAAATATAGAAGCCCATCGTCCTTCGTTTCGAGTTTAAGTTCGAGTTGAAGCGGTAGCTCATATTTCAATAAGTCTTTGATCACACAAGATCGTTGAGCTTGAAGGACACGAGATTGAATATGAGATAGAGTTCGAACAGAATGAAGCTTGACTCGTTCCTTTCGACTAAGCGCATCGGCTACGACATTCGCCTTACCAGGATCGTAGCGGATCTCGCAATCATAATCGTTTAAAAGTTCAACCCAACATCGTTGCCTCATGTTTAGCTCCTTCTGATTGAGAATATGCTGGAGACTTTTGTGGTCTGTGAAAACCACACACTTAGTTCCATAGAGGTAGTGTCTCCAGATTTTAAGTGCGAAAACCACAGCTCCTAATTCAAGATCATGAGTCGTATAGTTCTTCTCGTGAATTTTCAGTTGTCTAGACGCATAAGCTATGACTTTACCTCGTTGCATAAGAACTCAACCAAGTCCTAGATTCGACGCGTCACAATAGACAACAAAATCATCGTTTCCCTCAGGTAGAGATAAAACAGGGGCATCACAGAGCTTCCGTTTCAGCGTTTCGAACGCTTCTTCTTGCTTAGGTCCCCACTCAAAAGGCTTATTTTTCTGATTCAAAGCAGTGAGTGGAATCGCGATCTTTGAGAAATTAGAAATTAATCGACGATAATAACCAGCAAGACCAAGAAATGATCGAATCTCTGTAGGTGTCGTCGGTGTATTCCAATCCTTAATAGCAGCTATTTTGGATGGATCTACATGAATACCCTGCTCGTTGACTATATGACCCAAAAACTGAACTTCTTTAAGCCAGAATTCACACTTGGAGAATTTAGCAAAAAGTTGTTCCTTCTTAAGGAGTTCCAAGGTCAAACGAAGGTGTTGCTAGTGGTCGGCTCGAGACTTCGAATAAATGAGAATATAGTCGATGAACACAATGATGAACTTATCTAAATAAGGTTTACAAACCCTGTTCATTAAGTCCATGAAGATAGTTGGGGCATTCGTCAAACCAAAAGGCATGACAGTGAACTCGTAATGTCCATATCTCGTACGGAAAGCAGTTTTGGGAATATCTTCTTCGAGAACACGAAGTTGATGATACCCAGAACGCAGATCGATCTTGGAAAAGCATGAAGTACCTTGCAGCTGGTCAAAGAGAACATCAATTCTAGGTAGGGGATATCGATTCTTGATGGTAAGCTTATTAAGCTCACGATAATCGATACACATTCGAAAATATCCATCTTTCTTTTTCACAAAGAGGACAGGAGCTCCCCAAGGCGAAAAGCTCAGACGGATGAATCCTTTATCAGACAACTCTTGAAGCTGTTTCGATAACTTTTGCATCTTCGACGGTGCAAGACGATAAGGTGCTTTCGCAATCGGGTTGGCATTGGGTACAAGGTCAATATGAAACTCGACTTGACGAACTGGAGGCAAACCAGGCAGTTCATCGGGAAACACCTCTGGATAATCCCGAACAATCGTAATATCCTGAATACTCTTGCTCTTGTCTTTCTACTCGGTGACATGTGCCAGGAAAGCAACATATCCTTTTCGCAAATAACTTTGGGCCTTTGTACATGACATAAGCTTCAAATCATCTGGTGGTTTTCTGCCACAAACTTCTAGAACTTCACCAGACGAAAGAGGAATACGAACAATCTTATCGAAACAAACCACCTCAGCATGATGTTTGGTTAGCCAATCCATCCCCACGATAAAATCGAAACTCCCAAGTTGCATTGGCGTGAGGTCAATGGGAAAAAGATGGTTATCAAGGTTTAACTGACAATCACGAATAACAGAATCGAGAACAAGAGGTTTACCAGTAGCAACTTCGACAAATAAGGGTTTCCTCAGTTTAGTTCTAGGTATCGCAAGCAAAGGTTCAAAAGATATTGAAACAAAACTTCTATCGGCACCAGAATCAAAAAGAATAGATGCAGGTCGATTGTTAACAAGAAACGTACCATTGACCACCTCGTTGCCAGCCCTTGCTTCGTTGGCATTCAAGTTGTACGCTCGCCCACGAGCGGGATTCACATTTGCATTGACATTTGCGTTCGCATTTGCGTTTGCCAACCTCGGACAGTTGTTGCGGAAGTGACCAAACTCTCCACAATTGAAACATGAACCCGGTGGGAATCTAGCAGCATTCTCCTGAACTGGAGCTTGATTCTGAACAATCTGATTCTGACCCGAACGACAGATGTTGGCCAGATGCCCAAACTTACCACACGTTGCGCATTGCTTACAAGCTTGTTATGCAACATGATGACCGTTGCAGCGAGCACAATGAGGTGCGGTACCAACATACGCTTTCTTCGCAGGCGGTTGAGCTGGTGGGTTCTGAGGGTTCTGAGCAGTAACTGCAAAGTTCTGAGCACCCTTTCGCTTTCTCGACTTCTTTGACGACTCACCTTTCTTACCCTTACCCTTTTCCTTGACAGATTCGGTCGACTTTTTCTTATCACCCTTGTAGGTAAGTTTACCCTTCCTGACTTGTGACTCAGTCAGGGTAGCAGATAACTCGATCGCATGACGAACAGTAGTAGGATTAACGCCAGTCACAATATCCTGTATGGAATCGGGTAAACCATCGATATACCTCTCTATCGCTTTCTCCAACGGCGTAACCATAGTAGGACACAAAAGACTGAGTTCCTCAAATCGATCCGTATACGCACGGTGTTCTCCCCCACCTTGTTTTAGATCGTCAAACTCTCATTCCAAAGCTCGAATTTCATGACGGGGACAAAACTCTTTCATCATGAGAGCTCGAAGCTCTTCCCATGTTTGTGCCAATGCCACTACGGCACCCCTATCGCGCATCACTCTGTTCCAACATGTAAGAGCACGCTTCTCAAACACACTTGATGCAAATTCAACCTTACGCCCATTCGGACATTGCACATGTCTGAATGTGCTCTCGATACTTTCGAACCATTGAAGGAGTGTAGTTGCTCCTTGCGACCCAGAAAACTTTAGCGGCTTAGCAGAATTGAAATTCTTGAAGTTACATTGTGCATTGTTATTATTATTGTTGTTGTATAGCTCGTGGATTTGGATCACAACGCCTGGAAGCACAGCAGCCATTTGCTGAGAGACAAGGGCTGCAACTTCTTCAACAGTAAAAGATTGTGCATCACGTCGAGGAGGCATTGTCTAACAAGGAAATACGAGAAACGAGTGAGGTCGACAATTAGGAAAAACAAAAGAGGTATTGAAAATATCGACGAAACATAAGGAAGGCGATCATTTGTTCATTACCTCGAACAAACAAACGACACGCGATGACTAATCAAAGTAATGAATCAAAATAATGTATCGCGAAGACATGCTCGCCTATAAGTGAACACTCACCCCAAGAGTTCCCAGGTAAGAGTGACTGGTCCAATTATGTGGATTTGTACGAACACTCTAGCCTTAGACAGAAAACTCAGGGTACAGGCATTCACTCTTCCAGTTTGCACGTGTTCACATTATTTAGACCCAAACTTTGACGAGATTTTGAAAACTCAGAAGGCACTAAGCCAAAAATGAGTCAAATTGGAAGGGTTCAAAACCTAGTAATCAATCATCCTAGAATGGATGATTAATTTTTGAAGCAGATTCGAATTTTATGTTCTCGTTGTGGTTATCACCTAAAGGTAGGTGACGGTTTTGTTTTTAAAAATCTAAACGCAAATCAACTTGCGTTGGGGTCGTAGAAAGTTATAGTCTAGGTCAAAATATTACTAATAACCTAATTCCCTATAACCATTGAATCTGATACCAAATCTTCTGTCACACCCCGACGACGTAAAACAACAAATCGTGGCGGAAACGTCGGGGAGTGTTGTAACAGAATTATTATTTCGCAACCATGTTGTGTCCTTCTTTTCCACACCTATCGTACTTAGGCCTCATACATCGACCTTCATGGTGAAACTTGCATTCATCACATCTCGGCTTAGTCCCCAAATAAACCTTTCCACCGGCCTTATTAGTGGCTCCATAAGCTTTCATGCCACCAGGCGGGTTCACTTCCCTTCTTTTGTTTGCATTAGAGTTGTCATAACTGGCTTGGGTGCCTACCTTCAGGTTCGAAAACTTTCTTTTGTTATTGTCCGAAGACCCCACGTGAGTCTCCTTCTTGTTTGGCTCGGATTCCGAAAACTTTCCCATTTGAAGAGCTTCTTCAGTAAGCGTAACACTCAAATCGATAGCCTTCGTGATGGTTGGAGGCTTTGCGACAGTAACCATACTTAGGATTTGAGGCGCAAGTCCCCAAATGAACCGCTTGATTCTCTTGAATTCCGGCTCGACAAGATAGGGGACGACCCTTGATAAATCATGGAAGTACTGGATATACTCGGCTATTCTTGGACCATCCATCTTTAAGTTCCAGAATTCCGTTTCCAATTTCTGAATCTCTGCTCGAGAACAATACTTTTTGAGCATTAACTCCTTCAGTTCATCCCACGTTAATGCATATGCAGTAGCTTCACCCAATGTCTACACCCGGAGGTTCCACCACGAGAGCGCTCCGTCAAGAAACAGCCCAGAAATGTATGTAACTCTTTGTTCCGGAGCACATTTGCTCATTCTCAATACGGAGTCCGTTTTCTCCACCCAGCGTACGAAGCGACAGCACCCCTAGTGCCATCGAAATTTAGGGCTTGTAGTCCAAGAATTGTTTATAGGTACAGCCGATTGGGGGGTTATTCCCAGAGGTACCACCGCTATGTTTGGAGCGAAGGGCCTCGTGCTGAGCGATGGCTTATGAGATGCGTTCTTGCAGTTCGGCTTCTTTCCTTGGTAACGTATTAGTGTCTGTGTCACGTCTGGGCGGCATTTTCTTCTGGCAAAAGGTATGGGGTAGGTTAGACAACATTCAATAATTGTCTATGAGGTATATATCACCACAAGCAAACATGTAATCACCTAATATCACATGCATATATAATTGTTGGTGCATACGTCTGTCGACTTCGTCTTGCATAGAGTCTTGTACATAGAATGATAGATCAGGATGCGTCATACGAGAGAATATGTCAAATATAGGGTAAATAGCATGTTCAAGCGAAACTAGATGGGTGATTTTTGTAACACCTCGAAAATTTACGTCCTATTATGTCTTGACACGTGTCATAATGTCTGAACGTGTGAAAGAATGTTCTAGGAGGACTAAAGTTGACAAACAATGAAACTATGTAAATACAAGGGTTCAAAGTCTCAACAGTGAATAAATATACTTTACAATAACCCTACATGATGTTTATAACCTTAAACGAATGGATCATGGATCATACGAAGCGAATTGTGAAAGAAAGTGAGAGATTATAAACTACAGGGGTTAAATGTGTCAACATGTTAAAGATATACCTCTGAGTGACCTTATAGCAAACCCGAAGCCTTGTAACGATTAATTATGCTCACTAGAATGCACCATAAAAATTTCACCAAGTTTCGTTGCCGTATGAGAAAGTTATGATAAAATCCGTGTGTGAGGGTTAGAATCGTCAACATTTAAAATTAGGGCTTTTCGGGTGATCACAAAGTTACCCGGGGACTTAACAAAGTGGGTATATGTCTTGAAGCCCTTATAGATCAATAATGAGGGTCCATATCGCAATAAACAAGTGTCTGTACAAGATTCGAAGAGCCAGGGACTAAAACTGCAATTTATCAAAGTTTTGTTGGAACACCTTAGGGGCTCGCGTAGCGCGAGCGTAAGGACTCAGGCAGTCGCGCTACGCGACTGCCATATCTGGACAGAATGTTATCTTCCTTGATTCTTTGTCTGCACATTGAACTTGGATGCAACTTTGATCGATCATTCATCACCCCTTGGCACCCCTAAACTACTCTAGAACACTAGGGACATGTGTTTATCATTTGTGGTGGATCATAGACATACTTGTCAACAAATTATGGTGATTGAAGGCACTATATAAGACCCACTAACTTGCAAACATTCACCATTCATCTTCTGAGCAATTGTGAAGCACAAGAGCTGATCCCAAGTCTTTCTAATCATCCCTAGTCGACCATTAATCACCTTGTAAGTTGCCTAACCCTTCTAAATTCAGTTTTGCTTTAAAATTAGCTTAAAAGTCAATATATCGTACTTAACGATTGACTTCGTGATTAAGTATCGATAGCTCAGTCGTATCTCAAATTAAAAGTACCGTTATATAGGTAATTATGTGAGTATTAAACCCTTATAAGGGCACGTACCGAATCCAGACCTAACTAGGTCGTTTGTCGGGTCAAACGTTGACCGAAAAAGTCAACAGAAATGAAAAACATGATTTAATGCACGAAATGCAATCCGAGAGACGTGTAACCTATTTTAACCTTAATATAACATGGTAATAAGTATAAAAACTTGTCTACGCTTGCCCGACTCGACAAATTTCTGTTTAAACCCGGTTCGGAACCGAAAGGCGCAAAACCTTGACTTTTGCTTTGACTTCGGTTCTGACCCGTTTTAGTTTGATTCGAAGATGCCTTAGTGCTTCATTAGAGTAGGGTTGCATGATAGTATAAGTCTCCGTACTTGTTTCGTTGATTTTCCGATTCGTTCGCGCGGTTCCGTTAAATGCTTAAAATGGACCGTAATGCCCTTATGACCATGCAACGAGAATTTTGAAAATGTGGAAGTACAATAATCTTAGTTACTGATTATTAAACATGTACGTAAATTTTCACGTCAATCGGAGGTCTAGATTAGGAGATATGCGCATTAGCGTATGTAATAAACTTTTTATTAATTAAACGGCGCGATTAGCGCATAGCCTATCTAAACCCGATTTTCGGTACCAAAACTTTTACCCACTAATGTTAAATAATATTTTGGGATTTTTGAAGATTTTTAATTATTTTTAAACAGATCTTAAGCTAGGCTTATCGCCTTAATTCGGTTAATACCGAATTTACCCTTTTCGGTCATAAAATGATTTCTACAAGGAATTTTGATGCGAGTCCAATTGCTACTGATTTTAAATAATAAATGTAATGTTTTGAGCCTGTTTAACTAATCAGAAAACCCAAAATCGTATTTTGATTGTACGTCGCTTAAAACGGGTTTATACGCGTATTATACGCGTAGTTTAGGCTTAAAACTATTTTGACACATAAGGATTATTACCAACTAATATAATCTGTTAAAAATAAGTTGTTTACTGATTACTTAAGTCCCGAACATCGGGGTTACGTTAAATCCCTTTTTATAATCTCTAAAATGACCAAAATACCCCTACGGGGCATAATTAATGACTAATCTCGTTTTGGGCATTATGGAAGATATCATAATGATATCACAACATATTTAAAGCATATTAACTTAGGAAACCTGTTCGCGACCCTTATGGTTACCCGTTACGCCTCTGGCGCGTTCGGTTCGGTTTATGTAACTAGTTTGCATAAATTAGCCGAAACGGGTCAAACCTTATCCTTTCTATCTCAAAATCCAGAATGTGTTTAGTTTACCCATATTATACAAGTCTTCGAACTTGTCGGGTCTAAATTCCATTCTATTCCGGTCTTCGCTTAATCATGCGTTTGAACCGTAAACCTTCCTTAAAACTAACCGGTCTAAGTTACGACTTAAATAAGACCCGTTAGGAATCTAATAGGTTAATAAAACCTTCATTCCAGATTGAGAGCCCCAGTAGAAGTACTCGTGCTTGCTGATTAGAATATACGGCTGAGTATAAATTGCATTGCTAGCTCAGGTAAATACTTTTAACTTATTTTCCCTTATACGGGCTTGGGATACGGTATTATAAAAATACCGCTTGGTCAGGTGTAGAAACCTTTTAATCGGAGATGATTAAATTGCATAATCCCGTTTTAATCTGTATTGATTGATAACAAATAACATTGGGGGTTAATGACCGTGTCCTGGATATCCTTGGCTCATTTTAAAAAGTGAATGGCCACGACGTAAGCACAAGGTGTAGACATAACACCTCCTGTTGCATATGTATAACGTATACTCACTCGTAAGGGTATCTTCTTGTGAGATTATATTTGTGGTGTGTCGATTAATCTTGTCCGGCTTGTATTATATTATAATCACCGGCCCTAAATGTTGGACAACCATGTAAATCGGATACAAGATTTTTATTAATAGAATTGTCCCAAGTATAAAAGATTAATTTTGCCTATGTGCATTTTAATCAATGTGTCAAGATATTTTGTGCCGTTTGCGCTCGAATCACTTTTCAAACTCTTTTTCCAAAATGAGTCAGTTAATTGTATTTACCAGTGTAAACTGACGTATTTTCCAAAAGGTTAAGTGACAGGTACTACGCATAATTGGCTGGGAGCTCAGGGTGTCATTAGGGAATCTTGCAAGTTCTAGATGCCTGAAGTCTGTGGAACAGTTTTAGTATCTTTTGTTTGATCCGCCTGTGGATCCCTTACCTTCCGTTGTAATACTTTGACATTACTTATATTCGGAATGTAATAATAATTATCTTTTGCTTCCGCTGTGCATTATTATATTGTGTTGTTTGACTATTATGTTGCCAACCACGTCACGATACTCCCCCACCGGGCCCACCGGTGACACGTGGAAATTTGGGGTGTGACAATTTTGCTTGAAAGAATCATGATCATTTCAAGCGAAATCATATATTCTTATTTCGCTTGAAGTGCTTTCGCTTGAAATAGATTTCGCTTAAAGCTATTTGAAGCGAAATCTCTCTACCTATATATACCTTGTGTGCTAGTTCATTTGTAAGAATTCCGGTCAGTGTAACGAAGTGCTGCCGAAGTGTCCACAGACTTGTAATTGATCTGAAATCAATATACGAACAGTTTTAAGTGATATCTTAGCTGAATTGAACTCGATACGTTTGTTTCCGCCACTCATATTGAGATAAACTCTTCTGATCGACTCGTTTGGGTCTGAAAGAGTTCTTGCCATTTCAGCTGTATTTTCTGTTTTCTACATATTCTTTTTCAAAATTGAAAATTTTTCCACGGTAAAATTGGCTCAAATTTTCACATGTCACGCGCAATCATGTTTTAACAAATCCTGGAAAGTTTTAGAATTAAAAACAATCTAAAACTTGATATTTTTGCTATTCCGCTTGAAATCTGGTTCGAAATGATGACGTCATTGTGATTTCGCTTGAGATTCATCATGTTTTCGCTTGAGAAAATAGAGTGTTATCGCTTGAAACCAAGGTTCCGCTTGATATTGTGACTGATTCCGCTTGAATCAACTTGATTTCGCTTCAAAGGTTGTTTCCGCTTGAACTTTCTTGGTGATTCCACTTCAGTTGGTTATTCCGCTTGAAATTTTTTGTTATTCCGCTTCAAAGCTTCAAAGGAGATTTCGCTTGAAACAGAGTTGTTCTTGATTCCACTTGAACTTAGTATCTCGCTTGAAAAAGGATATTTCGCTTGAAATTAAAAATTGTGGACTTTTGAAAATTGAATCATGGAGAACGAGTTTTATAATGCCTTTGCTGGTCCAATGAACATTACTCAGAGTACATTGCTTGAAAATGAAACGGGAACTGCACAAAAATTGGCTAAGCTTTTGGATATTGATGATTATAACGGTTGGTCCGAACATCTTGGTAACTGGGTTGAAGCTTATCATTTGGATGCTTGGGAACATACTAAAGTTCCATATGAAAGGCCAACAAAGAATGGTAATCAGATAATGCCAATCAGAGAAATGAGTGCTGATGAGAAAAAGAAGTATAGAGATGAGAAATTGATGGTGAGTCTGTTACAGCAAGCGATTAAAGAAGACATTTTGGTTCTGCTTCAACATGATGGAAGTGCTTATTCGATCTGGAATGAATTGGAAGCAAAATTTCTGGGAAGTGATGATATGCTCAAGAACAAGATGTCACTCACGAAGAAAGAATTTGATCTATTTCGTTGTTTGAAATCAGAAAACACCAAGCATATTATTGAAAGATATTGTAACTTGGTGAGAAATATGACGAAATTAGGCATCAAAAAGGATACAGATGAGCTGATTGAGAAACTAGCTGATGCTTTACCACCTGATATTTGGGGAACTTATCTGATGATGTTGAGGAATAATAGAAAGGAATATAAAAAGTTGACACTGGGTGAGTTCATCAAACATCTGGAGGCTCAAGAAATGGAGCAAAGAAAGATTGCTAGAATGAAGAATTATAATGGAGAACAAGACATCGGGTTGTGTTTCAAAGGTGGTGTTAGTGAAAAGACAAATTTGTCTCCAAAAGTTGGAACTGCTTTCAGTGTAAAAGATTCTTCAGAAAGCTCATCTCAGGGATCAAGCAGCAAAACTGGATTTTCTTCATTTCCAACATTTGATCTACATTTTTCTACAACAAAAAGTGGCAAAGTTCTTCAATGCAACATTGCTTTGAACCTTGAAAATGATCAGAATTATACCGAGGAAGTTGCTAAAAGCCACATGTCTTTGTTGGTGACTGTGCTTGAATCTTATGGAGGATTAGTTGCAGGAAGGATCGGGAATCCAATGCTCACGAAGGAGGATTACGATCAAATTGATGCTGAAGAGATGGAATTGATGGATATAAAATGGTGCATGGCTAGTGTGTTGAGACGGGCTGAAAAGTTCAAACAAATTACAGGCAGAGATGATTTTCGCGATGCACATGTTTCAACTTTAGGATTTGATAAGTCTAAAGTTACTTGTTTTCGTTGCAGGGAGAAAGGGCATTTCAAAAGAGAGTGCACAAATCGTGAAGCAAACGGAGCTCAAAATCCTTTCAACAACAATGATTACTATAGAAAATCCATCTATCATCAAGTTGCTCCACAACAACAAGAACCTCAAGTGGCATATGGTAGAAAAGTGATTGAAGATTCAAAGAGAGCATGTTTGGTGAATAAAGAAGATCAGAAATCATCAGAAGGTTTTAGTTGGGACAAATATATTCCAGCTAACACTAAAGCATGTCTGATAAACCAAGATGATGAAAAGTTACCTGAAGGCTTTAGTTGGGAAAATTTCAACTGGGATGATTATGATCCGAACAAATCTACAAATCATAAATGTTGTGTTGCTAATGATTATACTGATGAATATTGGGCAGAAAAATACAGGAAAATTAGGGAAGCTGAAGAGGAGAAATGGAGAAGAATTGAAGAAGAGGAAGAAGAAGAAGAAGAAGAAGAAGAAAGGAGAAAAGCTGAAGCTGAGAAAAAGAAAAGAACAGAAGAAGTTCAAGTGAGAATAGTCAAAGAAGTTCCGGAATTTGAAATCAAAATAGATGCTGAGGCAGTCAAAGTTCCAGAGAAGTGTATGAATTGTGATTCTTTGATCAAGCAAAACAATGAGCTGTTCCACAACATAAAAAGGTTCAAAGAATCATATGATACCTTGAACAGAGAAATGAATAAGTACAATGAGTCAAGTAGTGAACAAGCTGTAGCAATGAATACACTCAAGGGAGCATACATGAGACAGCTTGACATTGTCAACTACTACACAGAAAAGTGTGCTGAACTAGAATTGAAGTTGGCAACACAAAGAATTGAAACTGAAAGAGTTAACAATTTATTGAAAAGCTACTCATGTTCTACTTTTGTTGTTGACAGGATTTACCCTATAGTGGAGGGATTGAAGACGTTTGAAGAAGAAAAGACTTCGGAAGAGAAGAAGTCAGAAACAAAAGAAGATGATGGAGTGAAGATTTCTGGTAAGAAACCAAGTGTTGTCTATAACAAATGTCCACCCCCGGTCGAAAATGGATATTCTCCTCGAAATCCAAATTCTGAAAGAGTCGAAAAGGCAACAAATTTACAATGGGAGTCTGAGTCTGCGGATAACTTGCCAGAAAGTATAGATGTCACTTTCACGTCGTCCGATACTGATCATGAGTCTGAATTAATAAAAAAGGTGGTCGATCAGGTGTTGGATAAGGATGAAACAGAGGAGTCAATGTCGGAATCCAAACCAGAGTCAAAGTCTGAGTCCAAATCATCAAAGTCAACAGTCAACCAGGGAAAACGGGTGTACAATAAAGAATTTCTTCTATCAAAATCAAATTTGAATGACGAAACATTCAAAGTTGCATATACTTTGAATGATTCTGACAAATTATATTCTGATAAAGTTTTTCCAATAAGAGGTGTTAAACCAGAAATGATTAAAAAGGTTTTCAAACTGACAGAAATTAATATTTCTGGAATAAAAGATGCAAATCTTTCTGAAAAACCGAAACCTTACACCTCAAGATATCAACAACGCTTAAACAAGAAAAAGGGTTACAATTATGGTTATAGTTTTCAAAAGAAACCAAACCATAATGGTAATTTCAAAAAGAAAGGACTGGGTTTTATTCCACCGAAAAACTATAAAAATGAGAAAATTTATAAACCAAAAACTATTTTTGTTTCAGGAACAAGTGCTGAGAAAGAACAGAAGAGTTCATTCTGGAAACAAACAAATGAAGAATTCATTGCAAACAAGCAAGAAGAGATGAAGAAAAGTGTTGTTCGGAAGAAGACAGAGACAAGAATCTATTTTCAATGTAAAACAGTTGGTCATATTGCCAGAAATTGTCTCAAGACAATACAAACAAAACATGGAGTCTCTGGTAAACAAAAGGAAAAAGTTGTTGAGAAAAGTGAACTTAAAACTAGAAAATTTACAGGTTTTGAAAATTCAATTTTTGAAGTTGGTGAATGTTCAAGGAATGTTTTAAAAAGAAAAGAAAATCAGAAAAATCAGAAATGGGTGGTTAAAGGTTCAGGGAATAGTTCTGGTGATGAATCTGATTCCACAAAATCAGAGGAGCCAAAAGTTGTTTTGAAAAAAGAGAATTCAGTTCCGACTGTGGATGATGCAAATTTTCCACCACTGCGGGCTGAAAATTTCAAGAAGAAAGTTGGAAAAATCGAAATCTCAAATCAATTCTATTCTGAAAAGAAAGAATTTGATGTTGAGAAAGTGTTTAATGGAAATGTTAAAAAGATATTTGGTAAAAGGGGTGATGGGAAGGTAAAAGGGGTGAAAGAATTTTATGAAACAAAAAGAAGTGTTCAAACCCCTGAAGAAGTTGAGAAGGTTACACCTAAAGCTGGTCAGGCTTGGGTGTCTGTATTCTTTACTTAAAATCCTGACTTGCCGGAGCTTCCAAGTTGGTAATCGCGGAGCATGAATCGGCATCTTTCATTGTTTATGAAATTTGTTTTTGTAGAAGTGTGACTTGCCGGAACTCCCAGGTTGGTAAGCGAGGAGTAGGAATCGGCATCTTGAGAATTCAACCTACATATGGTAACTTACAAGTGGTATTGGTTGATAAGCCATAAGGTTGAAATATTGGTTGAAAAGGTTTTTATCTACAGATGGTAAATCAAGGACATTAAGTTGTACTTGCATTTTCCTACATGTGGTATTTGGTTGAAAGACAATGTGATGAACCAAACCCCTAACCTACAAATGATAAAATCAATCAACAAAACTAATTTTCCGGAAAAACCATTTGATTAAAACAAACTTAAGTGTTTTGAAATCAATGGGAAAATAGTTTGTTGTAAGGGGGAGTTCTGATTGTTTATGTCAAGTGGATGGCGATTTGAAGTGATTCGATATCAGTTGTAAATTTTATTGTATAGTTTGTTTTCAAATTTCCTAAAATGTGTTTGAATTTTAGGGGAAGTAAGAAATTTTAGAAAATCCAAAAAAAATTGAAAATTTGAAAATTCCAAAAACATTGATAAAATCAAAATGAGTTTTGTTGTAAAAAAGAGGAAATGATAGTACATCAGTGGACTATCACAACATGCTAAAGAAATGGAAAGATAAAATGTGATAAATGATCTCACTAAAGATGTGACGGTAGGCTCAGCTAGACTAGTAGATTTGCGAAAACGATACAAACTTAAATGAAAAGCCTAGTTCTAGTGGGAAACATGGCCAAAAGCATAGTACTTAGTTTTGTCCTTCTTGACTGTGTGCCTACTCAGTAATCGCTGATTGTCGAAAGACATAAAACTGGTTAAGTTTGTGAACTTTCACAACTTTACTAAAAAGTCGCTGTGATTGTGCATTTTATTTTGCAAAGATTTAAACTTGTTTTATTTCTTTATTTTGTTTAAGCATTGGACATCCTCTGCGTGTACGTGAGTATCGACCTGGATGTTATTGCCTAAACGTTCTGCTTTATTTTATTTGGTGTTTCGTTTAAGCTTTGGATCACCGCTACGTATACGGAAGTATCGACCTGGTGGTTAAAGCCTAACCAACTTCAACATTATTTTTTATTTTCTTATTTTGTTTAAACATTGGACTTTCTCTGCGTATACGGAAGTATCGACCTGATTGTTAATGTTTAAACATTCTGCTTTGTTTTCGCACAAATCACAGTTGATAAAAGTTTAAAGGCATTATTTGAGTCAGTGTATTGCATGATGAGGGGATATGCTGAGATCGTGGGGTCCATAAGAATTTAGTGCAAATTAATATACCTTAACGTATTGGTAAGCATGTCGAAAGTTTTTAGATTGATTTGAAGAGGACAATAATATCGTCAATCTATGTGAATTGTTTAGAACTGAAAATGTTTATAGCTTAACGGTGTTAGTGATTGGTCTCAAAAACTGATATGATCCTCTTACACAAACTCACAAAAAATAGTGTATGTAAATATTTCTTTATTGAATTTCTTTATATTAAAAAATCCAAAAAGATTTTAGTGTGTTTTAGCATAAATTTTTGAAAAATACAAAAAGATTTTCGACAACTGGTGTTGGAGAGCTGATTTTCAAAACTCTGAGTGCTAAACATGATGAACAAATGGTTTGGGATAAATTGTTTGAAGAGTTTTTTGAAATGAAATGAGAAACATGGGTTTTCATTGTAAAATCATTCATTGATTGACTAATTCCTGCAAGTGGTAAATTAGATTTGAAAATCTTATCCACAAGTGGTTATCAGAAAACTTATTTTTGGGTAGAGATTTTTGCAGGTTATACAGGTCCTGATATCTGAGTTAGATAAGTGCCAGGTTACGATCTGAGAACCTGTGGAAAGTGAATTCCAGACTGCGATCCCAGCTTAGCGAAAGGGGGAGTCTGATGACATCAAGAGGGAGTCTGAAGATTGTAGAGACAGCTTCAGATCTTGAAGATTACAAGAAAGAGAAAGAGTTTGATTGTGGATGCTTACAATGAAGAATATTTTTTTAGAGAGAGAGCAGACTGATAAAGACTGAAGGGTTGACAACCGAAGACTCGACACTGAAGACTCGTCAACATTCGAGGGGGAGTCTGTTGGTGCATACGTCTGTCGACTTCGTCTTGTATCGAGTCTTGTACATAGAATGATAGATCAAGATGCGTCATACGAGAGAATATGTCAAATATAGGGTAAATAGCATGTTCAAGCGAAACTAGATAGGTGATTTCGCTTGAAAGTATCATGATCATTTCAAGCGAAATCATATATTCTTATTTCGCTTGAAGTGCTTTCGCTTGAAATAGATTTCGCTTAAAGTTGTTTGAAGCGAAATCTCTCTACATACCTTGTGTGCTAGTTCATTTGTAAGAATTCTGGTCAGTGTAACGAAGTGCTGCCGAAGTGTCCACAGGCTTGTAATTGATCTGAAATCAATATACGGACAGTTTTAAGTGATATTTTAGCTGAATTGAACTAGATACATTTGTTTCCGCCACTCATATTAAGATAAACTCTTCTGATCGACTCGTTTGGGTCTGAAAACGATCCTACAATAATCAACAATGTATAAGTAAGAAAACAACTACTGAGTTTTCATATATGCTTGACAACTTGACTTATTGTTTTATCAGAGGAAAACAAAATGAACTCAAGGTTACATCACCTCGGTCATACAAGTTCCATAATATGAAAGTAGTAGTTATTTTCCTTCTACATTGGTCTCCTTAGGTCTTTAGTTTCACAAAGACGGGTACACTTCCCAAGAGATGGGGGTTGTGCATTTCTTCCACATATAGGGGTGATAGAGAGTGTAAAGTTACTGAATCTTTCCTGGGTGCTAACCATCTTCTCTTGCTTAGATATTGGTTCCCAAACGACTCGTATACGGGTAGAAGTGTTAGGCACGAAGTAGGCAAAGATAGATTTCCTACTTGTAGAGTGTTATAGCATCTATCTCGGTATTGTTCCATTAGATGGAGGTTTGAACACTTAGAAATTTTTGGATGGGTGGTGATCATTAGCTTGACCCGCAAAGTCCACCAGGATTTCCATGCACCACAAGTCGTTATTACGTGGGCCCCTGTAATAATAAATTGCCTTGCATGGTCACCATAATTTTCCCTCGTTCAAAGCAGATGATCAACCAAAGAGGGGACACTACTGTCCTTATACCTCCGACATGGAAAGGACCATTGTGGTGGTCCACGCCCTAACATCCATTATCGTTACGCGCAAATAGGCACAATGCTTAGACGTAATAGGAATAAGGAGAATTCCTAGTAGTTGGAGGGGCACCTTCAAGATGAGTACTTCATCTTCCTGGTCTGGTCAAGAGTGTCGACAATCTTGTTTCGCAAAGCCACAGGGTCCTCGTCCCACTGATGAGGGTGTTGTCCAAGTTTGCCTCCTCCGCCTCGCCCTCTCTACTGTAGTCAGGCACCTTCGCATTCTAGAGGGAAGAACAGCCATCTTCTACGGAAGCAAGCTCAAGGTCTCGCTTGGTAATAACTTCAGCCATGAGCTCCGCAATAAACGCGAGGTCGATAGTCGCATTGTGCGAGTCAAGAACAATAATGGAATTCAAAGTCGAAGGTATCTCGTTCACATCAATAATTATTCCATACACTTATACGCATATATATTAATGAATAAATATGTTACTTAGTATAAACAGGCAAATAAATGCATCATGTCACATATAACTCTCGTTTGTCCTTTCGGAGGGGGGGTCATTTTGTCTTTGGCATGTCTATCTCACGTAGACTATACCTTAATTGGCACTTTAATTTGGTGTATTCTCCTCCCTACTAATGTCCTTGCCTTGTATTTTCTTTGAAAAGTGTTTGACTCATGGATCTTGGCGCTTTCGTAAATGCAATGAAAAACCTTTTTGTAAAAAATGTTTTCGTGAGAGAATCCTAGTGATTGTAGTCTAGACTCGAGAAGGAATCCTAGTTCACTACAATCGAAGCTCTGATACCAAACTGTCACACCCTGACTTTTGCGGAAGCGTATGCGTGTGACTAGATTGGTTCTCATTGCATTCGATTATAATAAACAACTATATGATCAAAATGATGTTCATCCATTCATAAACTTCAAAACATTACAAACACCAGTCATTTAAGTTTCAAACAACACAACCTTTGATTAAGTTACAAACCAACAAAAGTGGATGACATCTAAACTTGAAATTTACATCCAGAAACAACACCAGCGCCCAAGATCCAACTTGTTTCCTGAAATACGTATAATTTTGAAAACAACAACAAAAGTTGAGCGAGTTCATGCGTTTTGTATGAGTACTGATAAACTTGTAAACATTTGAGAGACTCCTTTGAAAACATGTATGAAAAGCGTCTATGAACAGATCAATTAATGTTTTGCAAGGACATTAATGTATGTGAAGACATAGGGAGTACTCATTCCGAGTAGATAATTGTCAGTGCCGAATCCCCTCGACTATGTCGAATTTCCCTCGGCTGTGTCAAATCACATTGACTGTGTCAAATCCCCTTGACTGTATCAAATCACCTTGATTGTGTCAAATCCCCTTGACCGTTGTCGAATCACCTTGACTGGGACACTAAAGCACTCTAAGTGGTCACATAAGGACCATGAGTGGGGCTCGGCCGTACCCGTTAGATCTAACCTTTGTCCATGATTCTCATGAGTGTTATTGGCATTTCAGTTTCAGCCTATGCTCACATGATCTAATAGTTCATTTCATAGTCAAATCATACCATTGAAACATATGTAACATGTATTTCAGCCCTGAGAGTTATAAATCTGAAAACAGTTAAAAGAAAAGGGGGACATGAACTCACAAGTTTGCGTCCAGCTGTCTCGTATACTCAAAGGTCCTCCTACGAGTCGTACAACTACCTACACACGTGCCATGTTTTATTAAACGTTTAGGTCGTGTAACTACTCTTTGTCTTAGTTGTTCATTAAGACTTATTTTGGAAGTCTTGGTATACTTTGAGTTACCCTTTTTGATGTACATTATATAATTTCAAAGTATATAATTATTAGTTAAAATAATAATATTTTAACTTAAATTATTTTCATCCATTTATTTGGAATATTGTCAAAATAATATATTTTTGCCTTTGTTCATTTTGAAATTCTTTTCATGAATATTTCCCAAGTATGGGTATAATTATACTTGTGTATTTTTCCAAGTATCTGTGTTGTATTCCGGTGTGTATTTGTACTTACGAGAATACGTATTTTCTTGTATTTATTAAGTATTTTATACTTAATCTTGTATTTAATATTCCTGAATATTATTTTTAATCAACTAAAAATCACCAAAAGTATATTCATAAAATGTTCATATTTTAAGAGAATTTTTATAGAAAAATATCTTTAAGTTTACTTGGCAAAAATAAATATACCTTCACCTATATCTCAAAAATAATATGTATTTTTAAGATTAACTTTAGAAAATATATATTTCAAATTTTCACCCAAAAATAATATATTCTTAATCTGTTTAAGAATATATATATTTTCTCCAAAAATAGTATATCTTGTAATTGTTCAAGAAAATATATTTATTTTTCTCCACTCAAAAATAATGTATTTTCTACTTGACAAAAATATGATATATTTTTGTAACACTTGTAAAAATTATAATTTTCGTTCTTTCGGTTTCCAAAATACCGTTTAACTCGTTTGTCAAAATATATATCTATTTCCAGA
This sequence comes from Helianthus tuberosus, assembly GCA_030545235.1. Taxonomy (NCBI): domain Eukaryota; kingdom Viridiplantae; phylum Streptophyta; class Magnoliopsida; order Asterales; family Asteraceae; genus Helianthus; species Helianthus tuberosus. The sequence continues at coordinate 170,064 of JARYGA010060674.1, forward strand.
ATATATATATATATATAAGTGTAGTTCATACGCCCGTGTTCGGTTTGTCCAATATTCGGGTATAAATTATATATTTGTTTTCTTAGAATTTTGGTATTACTTTGTATTATAATTTTTGAGGTATTTTGGTAAGTTATATTATTTTCAAGTCTTAAAATAATATAACTAACACACATAATATACAAGTAGTACACAATTGGTGACTTCTAAATATATTTTCCTAAATATATACTTAGTCGCTTTTATTTATCAAAAATCAACCTCCAACTTTTGTAATTTTTATAACAAAAATTATGGCAAATTTTTATATGAAAACCATGGTTAAAAATTTATTTGTAAACACTTGTTTAAAAATAAATTTCGAAGTGTTTAATTTTTACAAACATTTTGCCATAGTTTCCCCTTAAAAATGGAGATTTCCATGCTTTAAAAGCATATCATTTTCTTTTAAAATCATCATCAATCATCAATAATTCATTCAAGACTTACCATGTGCCAAAAATATGAAATTTACACTATGACATGAACTTGAAACTTTGTAAAAATTTGTAGTAACTTAGTATGTTATTTAGTAGGTTTAGTTACCCTTAAAAATGTGGTTATTTGTTTGTAAATCACATTCTTGCAAAATTTGGTCCTTTACAACTTGTAGGAAGATTTTTCTAAAAATACTTCTTTTGTATTTTTCTTGTTACAAACATGTTTCTAGTCTTGATTTAACCCCAAAAATAAGATTAGTTTCTTTAAAAATCATGATTATGTAAATCTTGTAAATAAACTTGGTTTCTTGAGAAAATTAGTTTTGAAATCATCCATCTACAAGACTTATATTATGTATAAATCATCATCATGCTCAAAAACATCTTCATTTTTAAGTTCATGTTCCACATAATAGGATGATCATTTTGATTTCACAAGATCCATCCTCTCACTTGCTAGATCATGTGTTTAATTACAATCTAGCAAGTTTCTTATGATGATTAACATCATAATCACAAGAAATCAACAATCAAGATTCATACATACACTAAAACAACAAGATTCTTATGTTAGTGAGCTTTATGTTAAAGATTATCTTCTTGTTCTTTCATGATCTTTATGATTAGTTACTTACATAATCTTTTAACCAACATAATGAGAAGCAAAATCGATCTTCAAGAGTCTTACTTCTAGCAGCACAAGGCTAGGGAAGAAACCAAAGATGATGAAGATGATAAACTAGGTGGATAAAAGCTCTAGGAAGTGGTCCTTCAAGTTCCAATGCCTCCAAGTTTCTTAGTTATGCTACTTACACCTTAGGATCACCTTAGAATGGATGGAGATTGATTAATAATGGAGGGTTATGGTGGAGGTGTTGTGGTCGTGAGCATGGAAGAAAGGAGAGGAAGAGAGAAAGTTTGAGGTTGTGAAATGAATTAATGTGAGGAACTTGAGGTTATAAGCATGATCTTACAACAATATGTTACCTATTGGTTCTAATGTTTCAAAAGTGACAAACATATCAAATAAAATAATGTAAGAAAATATCAAGTGGGACCCACCTTTGTTACCGTCCCTAGAGTGGGGGGGAGGTCTTGTTGAGATTTAATCTTAAGTTGGCAGTTTGGTTAAAATGTAAAGGAGTTAGTTAGGGTTATATGTGTTTTAGTGTTTAGGATGTGTTATGATGTTCGGTGACCATAACTAGCTTCGTAACACTAAAACAATGCTTCTAGTGAAAATTTGGTGTTTCAGGTAGTGTCCGGTTGTTCGGTTGGTTACCGTTTCATTAAGGTGCTAAATTACGCAGTTTAGTGTGCTTTATGTTCCCTTTTATGACAATTTTGATTCCCGAAACTTAGGAAAGTATTCTGGGCCATTAAACCACATTTCTGCATTATATTTAGTTGTTAAAATGCTGAAAATTGCTAAATTTGGTTATTTTCTGTAGAATTCTGCAGTTTTAGAGTGTTTTTGGCACTTTCCGGCACCTAAATCATCACTAGGTAAGCAGTTTTACAATCCCTACTTTCCTACACACTATTCTAGTGTAATTCTTGGTTTCGGGCTCATTCTGTGTCTTAACGTCACGTCTGTCTAAGTACTGAACTCCCGTCAGTACTTCTAGTTTGTCTGAAAATTGTGCTAACTTTGTTTCGTGCACTAGTTGTACCATATTGTGTTGCATATAACAATGATGAACAATCTTGCAACATGAAATGCCTTTGTATGTATATGACAGTAATCAGATATTCATTCATCGAGTACAAATTACTGTTTATCATTGTACGGAATACATGGAAAAGTGCCAGTTGTCACACAAACTATAGTACTATCGTTGCTAAGGTGTCAAGCAACCGAACACTGTGTAAACATAACATACAAGCATTCATCGAGTCACGTATAGCATGCGAGAGCGGTTAGCATTAAAAGTGTTTGCGTTGTGTGTTCGATGTGATTTGATATAGGTAACGTATGTAACACCCAAAGTGCGTTAAAGAAAATGGGTTCGAGTATACTCAAAGAGCGTGTTTAGTAAATAAACACTTCCTTGGATTGAAGGGAGCGCTTGGAGGTTAGCCTGAGTACAGAACGATAGCGTAAGGGTTGAACAGCGTAAATCAGTGTATCGAGTGTGATGAGCGATCGGATGATAAACCGATCGGATGACCGTCCGGATGGATGACCATTCGGTCGGTTAGTCATTCGATTGAGGAAGTGTGTTTGTATAGCATTGAACTTTTGAAGTTTTCGTTGTAGTATAGTTCAAGTCATTCGATCGGATAGTCATCTGGACGGATGGCCGTTCGATCGGATGGCTATTCGATTGAAAAGCTGATATTCTTTGAAGTTTTGAAAATTTGTTTAAGTATTGAAGTTACAAGTCACCTGGTCGAATAGTCATTCGATCGGATGGTCATCCGATCGGATGGCTATTCGATCGAGCAACCTGTTTGTCTAAAAACTTTGTAAAAACTTGTTAAGTCAAAAGTTTTGCGGTTAAACGGAGACGGTATGACGACGTGTCAAACAACGGAAATAACATCAACTTTAGCTCAACCGATCGGATGGGAATCACCCCGTTCGATTGGGCTCAACTGTTAAAGAAGAAGTTTCATGTTCAACCCGTGGATCGGTCATCTCTTTGATAGTAATCCGTTCTCGGATCGATTCTCTACTGGAGAATGTGTAGAGAGCCCGAACGAGTCCAGATTCTAACGGTGTTTAGTGAAAAGTGAAAGATATTGAAGAAAAGTTTGAAACGGTTGAAAAAATGTTTAGATTTTTTCTAAATCAGTGTAAAAACATGTAGAAATCCTTTAGATCCGAACCGTTCTTGATGAGATGAGGTCATTCAACAGTGTTAATCGGAACTCGTGATGACGTCACCATAGAACAGCCAAAATCAGACGATTTTCATGGAGAAAACGTAAGATTTGATGGAGAAGATGATGAGAAAGTGTGTAATGAAGATGGAAGTACAATATTTAAGAAGAAAACTTATAAGAATCGCGAGAAATCGAGAGAAAGGAGCTTGGGAGTGCGTGGGTCGGACGGTGTTGTCACATCAATGAACGGTTGATGTGACAGGGGGTATTTATAGGTAAGAGGGTGAAAGGCGGTGGAAGGTTAAGTGGGTCGGACGGCCGTTCGATCGGATGGTCATCCGGTCGGATGTCCGTTCGATCGGATGTTTGTTCGATCGGTTGGCTGGCACAGGTTATTTTTCCAATTTTCGTTTCGTGCGTTGTGCGTTGCGTTTAAGCGAGTTGTGAGTAAGCGATGCGATAGTATTACACATTAGTTACACAAATAACATAATCAAAATAACAAACGTAAAGTAAACTTGCGTTTCGAGTTGCGATAAGATTGCGATGCGATAGAGTTGCGATTGCATTTGCGAATAACATTTCAAAGCATATAAAGCACACGCAAGTAACACATAATAACATACACACATAGAACAATAACCATAACTGCGTTTTGAGTTTGCGATAGCGATGTGATAGCGGTAGTAATATTGCGATAAAGTGCGTTTTAAATGTGTTAACTGTGTTTTGAATAAGCAATAATTAATCAAGAAATAACAGATCTGAAATAATATCTTAACTTTAACTTTGACTTGTACTTTGACTTTCTTTTGACCTTGACCCGGAAAGTCGGGTTGTTACATAGAAAGCTACGGCTGGGAAAAAGATGAATGATATTTGATAATTAATAATTTGGTATTAAGTTTATTGTGTGGTAGGTGTTTTGGTCAAAAATTACCGAAGCAATTAAGTGATCAAATTAGTAAAGTGAGGTAGTGTGCTAGAAAGTGTGTTGAAAATATGCCGGTTAAGTTATATGGAAAATCAGTATTCAGGATACGGCTCAGGATATTGAGCTGTATCTACGATCAAACAATGAGTAAAAAGTAAAGTAAATGACACGAGATATACGAGGAAAGCCCTTGATCAATCTAGATCACCGGCATAAAACCTCGGGAGCTGACAATCGCAGCTGCCTTGTTCTTCTTATTGCTTCAAACTTCAGGATACAGTGCAGGATATAGACTAGATCGCTAAGTGTTACAATGCTTTTGTATGAAAGTGAAAATTGCTAGAGAGCGAGTGTTAGAGTGTATGCAGTGAAAATGTGATGTCCTACTCGATCTGGTATACCCACCTATTTATAGTTACAAAGTAGAAACTAAAATTCCTATAAATATGGGATACTCCCGAATATTCCATAAATAGCCGTTTAGAACCAAATAAAGCGGGCTCAACGTCTTTCCTTGAACAACTTGGACCGAGTCTTCCGCGGAATGAGTCCTTGTGAACGTTGCTAGCTTCTAACCCACGTACCTGCACGTAATCCGTTAGTAATCCTGAGGATACCATTCAGGATGTTACCAATATCCTGAACCAGCATCCCGGATGTAAACAGATTCTATATAACCAAGATATAAATCAAAATATTTTCCAGGATATGGGCTCAGAATTTCACCCATAACAATTGTCCCCAAAAATGTTACCGTTTGTTATCCTGCACTAACGGTTACATTTTTCACGAAGACCAAGGTAATTAATAGATAAGACCAATGATGTGACCGTTTTCAACTACCCGGCCTATATTTACTCATCATACCCTATATCTTCTCATCCTCATCTCTTTTTTATTCATAATCAACAAGGAACAGGTAATATTCTCTCTCTAACTTTTATACTCATCTTCATCCTCTTTTTCCGGCGAAAAATTCAGGTGACCAAATGCCAAGGCAAACAAGATCTAGTTCAGGCGACTCGGCTCCCACATTTATCCAACAGAACCTTCTCCAAGAACCGGAGAAGGAGATATGTACCTTTGACAGTGCCCACCTGTCGGCCTTAAAATCCTCCGGTATCTTCCCGGAAGGAACCGTATTTAGACCGTTTGACCGGGAAATCCGGTCGGATATGGTCTCCAGCGAGTGGATATGCTTCAGTGCTTTCCCTTTTACCCTAGGGCTACAATTCCCCTTTCCGGACTTCATTACCGAATTCTTTAATATCACAAAAATCTCTTTCAGCCAAACCATGCCAATGCTCTGGCGTGTTTTGTCTGTTCTTGACCAGATCAAGAGAAACCACATTCCTGATCTTTCTGTCCATGATCTCCCCCTAGCTTACAAGCTTAGATGCCACGGATCATGTAGATTTCTGTTTTATTCTACTTCCGGTGACCCATTGATACTTCGTGCCACCAGGAACAAGGATGGTTGGCAGTCTAAGTTTTTCTTTGTAAAAAGGGACTCAATCCCTGGTGGAACGGATTATCCGATGAGATGGTTGAGAAAGGGTAGGACTTAGGGTTTAAGAACGATCCTGTCTCTTATCCTGTTTCATATCCTGAACTAATGAATTTTCTTTTTTATGCAGCTGACTTCGGGAAAATTGCACCTCCTCTTGCTGATTCTCAAAAAAGAATAGACGCCATCAGACTCCTTTCAGAGGCAGAGAGAAGCTTCAACCCATCTCCACCTACTCCAAGCCCTCTTTCAAGTGCAAACATGTCTGGTAAGGATCCTGCAAGATATCCTGTACACACATGTTTTTATTTGATATTCTTAGGAGAAAAGTTTACTCCCTATGTGCAGACTCCAGCAAGGTTCCAGTCTATCTAGATCTCGACGAACTTGATAGCTATCCTACTCCAGCCACGGTCAAAAAAGAGACTCCTGCTGCTACCAGCTCCAAGCCACTCCCGGCTCCCAAGACCAATCCAAGGACTCGTGCTTCCACAGCAAAAAAGAGGAAGGGTCTTGAAGTCAGTGCTCCAGGTTCAGAAGGGTTCTCCTATTATGAACTCAGTTTCTCTGATTCCTTAGAGCCAATGACATCCTTCCTTAACAAGGTAATATCCTGACGCATATCCTGCACATATATCCTAATAGGATATCCTGACAGGATATCCTGATCAATATATTCTAACTCATACCTGAAATTGATGTGCAGGGTCTCCAGCATTTGCTCCACTTGTATAATGATGCCTGTGGTACTGCTGCACTCCATGAAGCCAGGATCAAACAGCTTGAAAGCACCGTTGCTGACCAAGGTGCCATTGCCGAAGCGAGACCTGGCACTACGAGGGCATGCTGAAGAAGGTCACCCAAGACGCTGAGCTCAAACTTGCCACCGTTCAAATGGATCATGAACAAGCCATGGTCTCTTTCCGGGAGGGAATCAAAGCTTCCGCTATCGTCTCCCTGCTACAAGCACGCATCAAGATGGCCTACGAGGCCAAGGAGACGTGCCTTGTTTGTCCATCTTGGCCAGTTGAATCCTGGGTGGCCAAGCTAAAGGAGCTCGGGGGAAAAGCTGTGCCACTTCCTGTTGAAGCTGGTGAGTCTTCTAAATCAGCAGAGGTGGTGATCCAGGCTGGAGACAAAAAGGATGCTGGAGCGGATGCTGGGATGGATATTGGTGAGGATGCTGCTCAGGATGCTGGTGCTGAGAAGTCTGAGAAGGTTGGAGAAGATGCCGCTGTGTGAGGGCATTCAGGTGGGCGATGATGGATATACGTGCCAAGGCCGGAGCCCACCTTTTTGAATTTGAATGTTGGTCTGTAGTCCCAAAACAATTTACTTTTCTGCACTTTACTTTTCTGCACCTGAACAATTTACATTTCCTGCATGCTTTTTTGAACAATACAACAGTTGAAGGTGGATGGGTCTCGGTTTGAGATGAAACCTTCAACTGTTGGGTAAATATGGTAAGGAACTATTAGTGCTCTTAGTGGATGGGCCTTGTTTTGAGGTGAAACTAAGAGCACATCTTTTGGTATGTTAATAATATAACTTCTCTTTTGACTTTATTATTGTTGTCACTGATATACAAATTTTACTCGTGAAAACTGTTTTGTTTGAACATTTTTAGGAATATATTGTAAATGTATCCTAGAAGATATCCTGAAAGATATCTTGATCAGAATATTGAAATACAACTTATAAATTGTCCAAATAAAAAGGAGAGATCATACCAGAGATTCTTAGAGAATCAATTACAATCCTCCATTATAAGTTTGTTCCCAGTGCATACTTATAAACTTGGATCCATCCTTTGAATAGTATAATGTATGTCCCCTGTGTTCGACACAGAAACGCAAATGTATTCATACTTTGACTTGAATAAATTCCGAATACCCCAGGGCAAAACCCCTGATATCCTGAAATGAATCCTTAGCATACTTGGGATAAACCCTTAATATCTCGGGGATAAACCCTAATATCTGGGGATAAACCCTAAATTTCATGCGCTACAGGCGAGAGTGTATAAACTCCAATTCTTAGAAAGGTGAAAACCTTTAAGCCTTAGAGAGTATGAAAATACTCTTTCGTGAGAGTGGGTGATCGATCCTCATATACCTTCAGGATCCAGGATATAGCCAACAGTAACGAAATTGTCAGCCACTTTTACATGAACTGGTCCCGCTACCTTGAACTATACCTAGATAACTTGCGCTGCAGGCGAGGTGTTTAAACCCAATTCGAAAGAAAGGTGAATACCTTTAAACCTTTGAAGGGACCAGGATCCCTTAAACGTGAGAGAGGGGGCCAATCCTCTAATCTTTCGAGTTATCCTGAGTACATATCCTGGAGCTCTATCCTGAAACATATGCTGCAAAACAATTGTAAACTAAGGTGGGTGTTAGCTTGGCTAACACCCCTCCGATGCTTAAGTCAGTATTGGGTTCAAGATAATAAACAAATATAGTTAAAATAGATAGAATACATACCATTCTGAGACATAAATTAAATACTGCTCTTACTTGAAATAAAGCTTTAAATGTATTGCATTCCAGGATCTTGGTAGCATATCCCCTTCCATATTCTTGAGTCGATATGCTCCTTTCCCAGCTTCTGACTCAACTTCATATGGACCTTCCCATTTAGGAGCTAGCTTGCCATCGGCAGGATTAGTGGTATTTTGAAAAGCCTTTCTTAGCACCCAATCACCAACTCGAAATCTTCTAGTCCTTATGTTCTTATTATATGCTCTGGATATTCTTTGTTGATATGCTGCTATCCTTAGTCTTGCTGCGTCTCTTTTTTCATCTATAGTATCCAAATCTTGAAATAAGGCTTCAGGATTCTGTTCAGGATCCTGTAGGATAGATCTTGCAGTAGGTATCGTCATTTCTGTTGGAATCACTGCTTCTGCTCCAAATACCAAGGAAAACGGGGTTTGGCCAGTTGCATTCTTTACCGTTGTCCTATCAGCCCACAAAACAAAGGGTAACTCTTCCGCCCATCTTCCTTTTTTGGCTCCAAGCCTCTTTTTTAAGTTATTGACTATTATCTTGTTTGAGGATTCAGCTTGTCCATTCGCTTGAGGATGTACCGGAGTAGATGTGATCATTTTGATTCCCCAACTCTTGCAAAAGTCAGTAGTCCTTTTGCTTATAAACTGGGACCCATTATCACAAATGATCTCAGCTGGTACCCCAAACCTAGTCAGGATATTCCTCTTTATGAAGGATACTACTTCTTGGTCTCTAACTTGAACAAACGCTTCAGCCTCAACCCACTTAGAGAAATAATCCGTCATTGCTAACATAAAGACTTTTCCTCCCGGAGCTTTTGGTAACTTCCCTACTATATCCATCCCCCATTTCATGAATGGCCAAGGGGAAACTACAGGATATAATGGTTCAGCTGGTTGATGTAGTATGTTACTGTGTCTTTGAGATGCATCACATCTTCGAGCATATTCTGCAGCATCTTTCCTCATCGTTGGCCAATAATATCCTGTCCTTAATACTTTCGAGAACAATGATCTGCCCCCAGTGTGATTACCACAATCCCCTTCATGTATATCCTGAAGTACTTCTTTGGCTTCAGGATCCTCCAAGTGTTAGGGGTGGATTTCTAAATGACCCGTGATCCTCAGTTATTATCCTCTTTAGTGATCCTTACTTCTGTGACAGATAGTGATCCTCAGAAGAGCTTCAGGATCAGGATCATGGATCACCTTAAGGATCCTCATACTAACAATTGTTCACTTGTGTTTCGTATTGTTTTGCAGGAGTAACAAGTCGGACTTAGTCTTGGCGACATTCCTGGAGAATATTCCCAAACTATCCCGCACGTGCTTGACCAAAAATGGACGTTGTGGAGAACGTGGAAGCTTGGCACAAAAGTCGGATAGTTAGTTTTGGTAGTTAATTTCTATTTTAAAAAGGAGTAACGAGCTAGTAGAAAAACACTTAGCCATTTTCAGCTACACACACTCGTATACTCGCATACTTGAAGCTCTCGACGAACACACATTCATTTTCACTCACTTTTACACATTTCACGATAGTGATCCTTGTACCTAGCTCGTTACTATCCGAAGTTGTAAACATTTTTCATTTATTTGAGCTTGGTGATCGGTAGTTTCCATCACCCGGGGTTTTTTGTGCCGGAGATCACCTCTTGATCAAGGGCTTTTTCCCTGTATACATCCTTGTGTCATTTGTGCAAATTACATTGAAGTGATCCTTGTTATTGATATACATAATTAGCATCATACCCCGTAACAGAGAGTTTGGTTGCATTATCCTCTTCTGATTTTTGACCAAAACAGTTTGGCGCCCACCGTGGGGCAATTGGTGCTTCGTCCTTAGAAAATTTCGCATTTCTGTGCTTGTTTCAGTTCACTACGACCGAGCAAATGGCTTCCTCAGCGAAGAATGCTTCAAATTTGATGCCCTCATTCACTTCTTCTCAAGGCGTTCCCCCTTTGCCTCCACCACCTTCTGGATCCCAGAAGAATGCTGAGAATGCTGCGAAGAAACCAACTCCCATTTTCTCAAAACCTCCAACTTCTTCTGCTTCTTACACTCCCACTACTAGTGACATGTTTACTTTGATTTTACAGATGAAGGATCAGATACGGCAACAGGATAAGACCAATGAGAGGATTCTCAAAGAAATCGGAGATCTCAAGAAACAAAAGACAACGGCAGAGGATCATTCCCCACTGGTGCCGAAACCCTTGAATTTTGATACTCCGGTGATTACTTCTCAGCCATCAATGGTTCCAGACGTTCAATATGTGGGTGGACCGAAAGGAGTGCACTACGGAACAACAACAGTGACCCAGGCATCAGGTTCATATTTCCAGCCAGCGGGATCCTATCCTCAGCATATGGGATCCCTCACGAATTCAGGGGGATATTCGGGAATGCAGCAGATTCAAGGATCCTCCTTCGTTCCAGGATCATCCCAGGTTCAAGGATCCTCCTTTGTTCCAGGATCATCCCAGGTTCAAGGATCCTCCTTTGTTCCAGGATCACCCCAGGTTCAAGGATCCTCCTTTGTTCCAGGATCATCCCAGGTTCAAGGATCCTCCTTTGTTCCAGGATCATCCCAGGTTCAAGGATCCTCCCTTGTTCCAGGATCATCCCAGGTTCAAGGATCCTCCTTCGTTCCAGGATCATCTCAGGTTCAAGGATCCTCCTTCGTTCCAGGATCGTCCCAGTTTCAGGGATCCTACCAGATGCCAGGATCCTTGAGGAGTTTGCAAACAGGAAGTTCAGATGTCCATCAGGGAGATTTTATTCCAATGCAGACCAATGCTTCTACTGGTCCCTCGATCATTCCGGAGCCCCAACAATATGGATTAACATCCAATCTTCCTAATCTGAATCCAATGGGAGGTAACACTTTTAATAATTCTTATACTACTAACCATGGTCTTATGCAGGATCTAGGTATCAATCATGCCATGGCCAGAGAATTGCAAAAGTTAAAGGATATGATATCAAGTGTTCCAGGAGTGGTCAAACCTATCCCAGAGATTGCAGATGGGAGCCACAAGATATCTCGTTTTGCACCACCAATCTGTGATGCTGAGATACCCAAGAGGTTCCATGTGCCAACAATGAAGCTGTATGATGGTTCGACAGATCCTGAGGAACACATAGCACAATACAGGGAGAGGATGGAGATCAATCCAATTCCAGAAAGGTTAAAGGAAGCATGCATGTGCAAGGGATTCGGATCCACTCTTACTGGATCAGCTCTCAAATGGCTGCTAAGTCTTCCTCCCTATTCTATTACCTCATTTGCTAACCTAGTTAACTTGTTTAACAATCAGTTTTCTTGTAGTAGAAAATTTGAACGATTAACTAGTGATCTATATAGGATAACCCAGGGTCATAATGAATCATTAAGGGATTACATTACCAAATTCAGTAAAGAATCCTTAGACATTCCCAACTTAGATATAGCCACGGCTGTTGAGGCCTTTAAAATGGGATTACTTAGGGATTCGTCTTTCTATGATGATCTTGTTATGACACCATGCAGAAACTTAGATGAGGTAAGAACCCGAGCACTTAGGTTCATTCGGCTAGAGGACGACAAGAGGATCCAGGAGAGGTTAGCAGGATCCTCAAAGCAGGATAAGCAAGGATCCTCATTCAGGAACAACAAGTTCAGATCCTATAACAGATCTGATAACCAGAACGTGCATTCTGTTGATCAAGAAGAGGATGATGAGGATTATCCTCCAATTTCTGAATATTGTTTTTGTGTTGATAACAATGAACTAATCCTTGCTATGCAGAACTTAGGTGATAAAGCTAGATGGCCGAGAAAAAATGATAGGCCAGCTGCAACTAAGGATAAATCAAAGTGGTGTGCATACCATGAAGATTTTGGGCATCTCACAGAAGAATGCATTGCACTAAGAAAGGAAATTGGATACTTGTTGAGCAAGGGGCATCTAAAGGAACTGTTGGGAAGGAAAAAGTCAAAGACTCAGGATCCTGAAAGGATCCCTGAGAAGGCTCCCGCCCCTCCAGCAGATGCACAAGTGATAAACTTCATTTCTGGAGGATCAGACATTTGCGGCACTTCCTTCTCAGCTGCTAAAAGGCATGCAAAGGAAACTAAAATGGATAATGGAGAAAGACCAGTTCGAACATCAAGTGTCTCCGAAGGAAAAGTCATAACCTTTGATGAGGATGATCGTGTTGATATCCAAGATCCTCATCACGATGGTTTAGTTATTACTCTTTTCATATCTAACCATTTTGTCCGCAGGATCCTTATAGACGGAGGAAGTTCAGTGAACATTATCCAGCTTGATGTTCTAAAGAAGATGGGTATCCCTGAATCAGATATCATACCAAGATCCTCCGTGCTCGTGGGATTTAGTGGCGAAACTAAGAATACCCTGGGGGACATTAACCTCCCAATATACATTGAAGGCCTACACTCTTATCAAAAATTTTGTGTTATTGACTGTTTATCTTGTTGTAATGTCATCCTTGGCAGGCCTTGGATACACGATATGAAAGCAGTCCCATCCACTTACCATCAATGTGTGAAGCTCCCTAGTCCTTGGGGAATAGTGAAGATTGATAGTGATCAGCAGGAAGCTAAGAATTGCTACACTTCATCGATGAAACCAGCCTCAAAGTCAAGGGAGCAATAGCAATCAAGGTATCCTCCAAGGGATGTCTTGGAGGCAAGAGAGCAGGATGTGGTAGAAATCCTCATGGATCCTGATGATCCTGAATCCAAAATCTATATCGGATCAGGGATCCTTGGCGAAATGAAAGAAGACCTCGTATCCTTCCTCAAAAGGAGAAAGACTACCTTTGCATGGAAACACGAAGACATGACTGGTATATCCAAAGATGTAATCACTCACAAACTCGGGATTGACAGATCCTTCAAACCAATCCATCAAAGGAGAAGAAAGTTTGCACCGGAAAGGAACGCCATTATCCAGGAAGAGGTAGAGAAATTGCTTCGGGCAAGTATGATTAGAGAGGTCAAGTATCCAAGATGGTTGGCCAATGTGGTTGTTGTTCAAAAGAAAAACGGAAAGTGGAGGGTATGTGTCGATTTTACCGATTTAAATAAGGCATGTCCCAAGGATCCTTTCCCATTACCCCACATTGACTCCATGGTGGATGCAACTGCGGGTCATGAACTGTTAACTTTCATGGATGCTTCATCTGGATTCCAACAAATCCAAATGGAACCATCCGACCAAGAGGATACAGCCTTCATGACTCCAACTGGTATATACTGCTATATTGCTATGCCGTTCGGATTAAGAAATGCAGGTGCAACATATCAAAGGCTGGTGAATATGATGTTCAAGGATCAGATTGGACAAACTATGGAGGTTTACATAGATGATATGGTGGTAAAATCCTTCAAAGCTGAGGATCACCTAAGAGACTTGGAGGAAGCATTCAATATCCTTGATAAATACAATATGAAACTTAATCCTTCAAAATGTCACTTTGGTGTTAAAGCAGGTAAATTCTTAGGATATATGGTGACAAAGAGAGGCATTGAAGCTAGCCCGGAACAAATCAAAGCAATAGTGAACATCAAATCTCCGGCCAATGCTAAGGATGTTCAAAGGCTAACAGGCAGGATAGCAGCTTTGAACAGATTTATATCCAAATCCTCAGAGAAGTGCAAAGAGTTCTATGATATCCTAAGGAAGAACAAGAAATTTGAATGGACTGAGAAACATGAAAATGCTTTAAGAGCCCTCAAAGATTACCTATCCTCAGCCCCGGCTTTGATGAAACCAGAAAAAGGCGATGTGTTATCCTTGTATCTTGCAGTATCCTCAAAAGCAGTAAGTGCGGTCCTTGTTAAGGATCATGAAGGTACACAACATCCTGTCTATTATGTAAGTAAAAGTTTACTTGATGCCGAATCCAGGTATTCACACCTTGAAAAACTTATTCTTGCATTAATTATGGCATCTACTAAGTTAAGACATTATTTTGAAACTCATGTTATCATTGTTAAAACTAATTTTCCAATTAAGAATGTCCTCAGGAAACCAGAAATGTCAGGAAGGATGGCTAAGTGGGCAGTGAAGCTGAGTGCATATGATATAAGATATGAGCCTAGGACAGCTATCAAATCCCAAGCATTAGCTGACTTTGTGGCTGATTTCAGTAGTGATTTACAAGAAGAAGCTGAGTTAGAAGTCCAGCAGCTAGAAGAGACCAAGGATCCTTGGATACTCTATACTGATGGATCCTCAAATGTCAAAGGCACAGGGCTTGGAATACTACTAAAATCGCCACAGGGGGACATAATACCCCACTCTATAGCTTGTGAGTTCCAAACCACTAACAATAAGGCTGAATATGAAGCCTTAATTGCTGGTTTGCAAATTGCAAAGCATATGGGGATCAGGTATCTTGAGGTACATGTAGATTCATTGCTAATTACAAACCACTTTAATGGATCCTACGCTGTTAAAGGTGAAAAGCTAACCAAATATTTAGAGATAGTCAAAAGTTTGGCACTCTCTTTTGTTTCCTTTAATTTGACGCAGGTACCAAGGGAAGAAAATACAGAGGCTGATGCATTGGCTAACTTAGGATCATCCTTGAAGATCCCGGAGGATATCAAGATCCCTATTATCCATATCCTGACCCCGGCTATCGAGGATCACGAGGCTATGGAGATAGGAAATGATTCTGCAATTATCCCTTGTAAGGATACTCAATCCCATTCAGGATCAGGATCATGGATCTCACCAATTATGAGATACTTACAACATGGAGAGATTCCTACAGGAGAAAACCCTAGGGCTTTCAAATCTAAGGTATCTCAATTCACAATTTTAAATAACATGTTGTATAGACGATCTCTTGCAGGACCATACTTGAGATGCATTGAGGATCCTGAAATCCAAGAAGTTTTAAAAGACTTCCATGAAGGAGATTGTGGAAACCACACTGGGGGCAGGGCATTATTCTCAAGGATCCTGAGGACAGGATACTACTGGCCAACCATGAAGAGAGATGCTGTGGAGTATGCTAAGAGATGTGATCCTTGTCAGAGGCACAGCAATATCCTTCATCAACCAGCTGAGTTATTGCATCCTATATCCTCCTCTTAGCCATTTATGAGATGGGGTATGGATATTGTTGGTAAGCTCCCTAAGGAACCTGGTGGAAAAGTATTCATGCTTGCTATGACTGATTACTTCTCCAAGTGGATAGAGGCTGAAGCTTTTGCCCAAGTCAGAGAAAAGGAAGTTATATCCTTCATTAAAAGAAATATTATAACTAGATTTGGAATTCCTTCTGAGATTATATGTGATAATGGTTCCCAATTTATTGGGGGCAGAACCACTAACTTTTGTGACAGCTGGGGGATTAAGATGATAACATCAACACCAGTCCACCCACAAGCTAATGGTCAGGCAGAATCATCCAACAAGATCATCATCAACAATTTGAAGAAAAAGCTTGGATCCAAGAAAGGGAAATGGGCAGAAGAACTACCCTATGTGCTTTGGGCTGATAGGACAACCCCTAAGAATGCTACTGGTCAAACACCATTCTCTTTGGTATTTGGGGCAGAGTCAGTGATCCCAACAGAAATGGTGGTTCCAGCTGCAAGAACAAGTACCCGTGATCCTGAGGAGAATGATGAGAACTTGGCTCAAGACATGGATACTATTGAAGAAATCAGGGATATGGCTAGGATAAGGATGGCCAGTTATCAGCAAAGAATGGCTGGTGCTTACAACAAAAATGTCAGGATCAGGAGGTTTCAGGTTGGAGATATGGTATTAAGGAAAGCATTTCAGAATACCACCAATCCTGCTGATGGAAAATTGGCTCCAAAATGGGAAGGCCCTTATTTGATTGAAGCTGAAGCAGGAAAGGGGGCATATAGATTGCTAACCATGGAAGGTGATTTGCTACCAAGAGCTTGGAATGCTGTCCACTTGAAGAAATATTTCATGTGAGCAGGATCCTCATGACACAGATGATCCTCACGATAGGGATATCCTTAAAGGATCCTCAAAGTATCGGTGATCCTTACTTAGGTAATATCCTATACTTGAACTATTTCATTTCTTTATTTTCTCATATAAGGATAAGGATCATGTATCCTTTATCCATCTCTCACGTGAGTTTAAGTTTTGAAAGTTCAGGTATCCTTAGCATAACACTGGTTATCCGCTGAAGCAATCCGTTCCTTGGGTTTAACCCCAGTTATTTGGGCTTGACCCCAGTTCCGCCTGTAGCGCATGATGATCCTGGTATAGTTCAAGGCAGTGGGACCAGTACTCGTTTTAGGGGCTGATAATTCCATTGTACTGGCTATGCCTAGGATCCTACGTATAATGGTAGACGTACCATACATCCGTTCACAAGGTTTCTAACGTTTTCACATTAGCTAAGGTTTTGGCATTTTCATGCCACTAAGTTTGGATAGTCGCCAGTTAGGGCCATACTCCAGTTTACATACGATCCTTGGGCTTATCCCCAGTTATCCTTGGGCTTGTCCCCAGTTATCCTTGGGCTTGTCCCCAGTTGCTAACTCTTATCTTATATTGGCTTAGTCCCAAGTTATGCTCTATTTCAGGTTCTTGAAGATAGGCAACTAGGGATCCTTGATCCTTACTTTATTCTAAGGTTTATCTTATAGTTATCCTTATTATGGTTAGGATCCTAACTTGGATCCTCAGGTATGATCCTTAACTATTTTTAATTCTATTCATTATTTATTTGAATAACCCTTAAAGTTTGACAACTAGACTTGTGATCCTTAAAACATATTGCTTTTTGAGATTCTTTAACTAAAGGATATCTGATCATGGATCATATCCTAAATATTTTCAATTTGACTTATTCAAAATTATTTGTTCAATAAATATGCATCAAAACAAAGGAAAATCAAAGAAACACAAGGATAACAACACAAGATAAGCGACAAAAGGTTAAGATTTTATTTATTAACAAAAGACTAACCCTTAAAGGTTGTCAAAATTACCTACCCGAGCATCTACCAGCAAAACGTGGCCCGTCCGCTGGGGTAGGTAAAGGGTGTCCGTGATAATAAGTTCAAAAGTAGTGCAGGAATATAAAGGCGGCAGGATCACAATGGCTTCATCCCCCAAACAGAGGATCCCTCCACCAATTGCAATCCTGCCTATTGTCCAAAGGATCATACATGATCCTTAATCCTAAAACCTATTGTTCAAAGTACAAACCATTAAATTGTTCAACATCACAACCACAAAAAACTACTACCAGATTTAAAAAATTGGGCTCCGGCTACGTCTAGAAATGTCCTTCATCGCCCAATCATGCAGCCTAAACCTTCGCTGCATCACCACCTCCGGCTCCACTTGCTTCACCAGCTTCACCCTTGCTTCCAGCCTCGATTGTCAGGATCTCTTCAGCCTCCTCTTCATCACCCAATTCAGCCAGCCTTGCCTTCCATTCTTCAATTTCCCAATTGCTTTTGTCGAAGGCAGGATCCTGAGCTTCCAAGGCCATTTACAGCTTGGTTTTGTACATTGCTATGGCGGCAGAGACTTTGGCATCATCTGTGATCTCCTGCCTTTCATAGTCAAAATTAACCAGCACCTTGGCCATCTCCTGTTTGGTATCCTGGAGTTCCTTCCGAAGGTCAGCAAGTGCAAGATCCTTGAGCACGGCAACCTGTTGGAGGTCAGCAATCTTTTTGTCCAGCTCCTCGACATTCCCCACATAATCCTCAATCTCAGCAAATTTCTGCAAAAGAAAAAGATAAAGCAGTTCAAGATCAGGTGATCCTCTTACAAGTAGGATACCAAGGCAGAGTTGGTGATCCTTACATCATTGAAGTACTCGAGGAATTGGTGGCGGATTAGGGGCAGACCCTGCAAATCCTCAGCCTCGGAGGCCTTTCTCTTCTTGATTCCCTTTCCTTTGAGGGGTGCCTTAGGGATTGAGGTTGTCGGGCTGGCAGGAACCTTTCTTTTAGAGGATTTGACAGTGGTGAGATCGGTGACACTGAACCTTGAAGCAGCTTTGGCAGATTTTCCAGCACCTACACAACCAAAACAAGATAAGTATCTTCACTTAACTTATATTTCACTATTTATATAAATTTTAAAACAAAGATACTTACTTGACATCGTAACAGAGCCTGAGGATACCTCCTGAGAGTCTTGGGTTGTTGTCTTGAAAGTTCTAGTTTCAGGATCGAGTTTCCAGAAAGCAGCAAGCCTTTCCCTGGTTGCGGGTGTTGTGAGGAGATGTGAAACAAAGATAGCTGCATGACACAAGACAAAAAGAGTTAGTGATCCTATTACAAAAACAAGACTACCTGGTGATCCTTCTCAGGATCCTCTGTCCTACCATTGGTGGACCACTCCCTTGGTAAATGCTTTCCATCTGAAATGGTATCCCTTCTTACAAAGAAGAAGCGACGTTTCCAATCTTTGTCATTCTTGGTGACTTTAAGAAGGGGATGTTCTGCACCGGGTTTTCGTTTGAACAAATAACGATGGGAACCAAAGGTGGTAACATCATACAGTTCCGCCAATTCCGACATTCCTAAATCAACGCCCTCCTGCTCAATGATCCTCTCTAGGGTATACAAAACCCTCCAAATCATCGGCATGGCTTGGATGTAAGAAATGCCGGTAAGGGAAAAGAAGGATTGTGTGAATTCTGGGAAAGGATAGGTGTACCCTATGGCAAATGGAGTAACTGGAAAGGCAACCCATGTTTCTGAAACATAGTCGCTCAGGACAGTAGGATCAAAGGGTTTGAAAAAGGCATTCGCCGGAAAACGGTGACGGATGTTATCTACTTGTGCATCGTTAAAGCAACACCTCTCGTTCACTGAGTCTATGATGATCTTTTGACTCTTCAAAGGGCTATCCTTTTTGTGATCCTTGCCCGGTGAGCTTCGGAGCAACATTTTCAAAGCGGTGGTGATAAAGAAAGAAAAACAGAGTAAGAAAGGGAGAAAGAGGAGAAAGAAATACCTGGTTGATCGTCGACTGAGAATTTAAAGGGAGTTTCTTTCGAATTTGAATGCATATTGATCCTATCTATATCTCTATTTATAATTATGATTCTGCAGGGTAGTCACTTCTGTGATGTCATGATCGCAACGGCTAGTTCTATTTTAACGGCTATATATCCGTTAGTTAGTTGTGGATAAGATCAAGAAAATATAACTCACATATTTACAATTTAACTCCTTATATTTTGGGGGCAATTGTTAGGGGTGGATTTCTAAATGACCCGTGATCCTCAGTTATTATCCTCTTTAGTGATCCTTACTTCTGTGACAGATAGTGATCCTCAGAAGAGCTTCAGGATCAGGATCATGGATCACCTTAAGGATCCTCATACTAACAATTGTTCACTTGTGTTTCGTATTGTTTTGCAGGAGTAACAAGTCGGACTTAGTCTTGGCGACATTCCTGGAGAATATTCCCAAACTATCCCGCACGTGCTTGACCAAAAATGGACGTTGTGGAGAACGTGGAAGCTTGGCACAAAAGTCGGATAGTTAGTTTTGGTAGTTAATTTCTATTTTAAAAAGGAGTAACGAGCTAGTAGAAAAACACTTAGCCATTTTCAGCTACACACACTCGTATACTCGCATACTTGAAGCTCTCGATGAACACACGTTCATTTTCACTCACTTTTACACATTTCACGATAGTGATCCTTGTACCTAGCTCGTTACTATCCGAAGTTGTAAACATTTTTCATTTATTTGAGCTTGGTGATCGGTAGTTTCCATCACCCGGGGTTTTTTGTGCCGAAGATCAACTCTTGATCAAGGGCTTTTTCCCCGTATACATCCTTGTGTCATTTGTGCAAATTACATTGAAGTGATCCTTGTTATTGATATACATAATTAGCATCATACCCCGTAACAGAGAGTTTGGTTGCATTATCCTCGTCTGATTTTTGACCAAAACACCAAGCACCTCAAATATGGTCCTGCAAGAGATTTCTTGTATAATACATCATTTATAATAGTAAATCGTGATACCTTCATCCTAAATGCCTTAGGATTTTCCTCCCCGGGAATGTGTCCTTCCTTGAGATATCTCATGATTGGAGCCGTTTAGGATTTGGGATACTTTTCAGGATACTCTGCATCAGGATCCTGAATACCCGCTACTTCTTTATCCTGAGGATTCGTTGCAGGATACAAGATATGTAATATCGGTATTTGGGTCACTTCTAGTATCCTAATCGACGATCCCAGATTTGCTAAGGCATCTGCTTCAGCATTATCCTCTCTTGGTACCTGTTCAAGTGTAAAAACATCGAAATATCCTGCTAATTTTTTAAGAATATCGAGGTATTCGATTAATTTCTCACCCTTAACTGCATAGGATCCATTAAAATGGTTAGTAATTAACAAAGAGTCAACATATACTTGTAAATTTTTGATACTCATACTCTTAGCCAACTCTAATCCTGCAATTAAAGCCTCATACTCTGCTTCATTATTAATAGCAGGAAATTCACATCTAATAGCCTGGGGTAATATGTCCCCCTGTGGTGATTTTAGTAGTATTCCTAATCCTACTCCTCTTATATTAGATGCACCATCAGTATATAATGTCCAGGATCCTGAGAATTCTCCTAACTGTTGAACTTCTAGGTCTACCTCATCCTGAATGTCACTACTAAAATCAGCCACAAAGTCAGCTAAAGCTTGAGACTTTATGGCATTTCTAGGTTCATATACTAAATCATAAGCACTCAACTTTACCGACCACTTAGCCATCCTGCCTGACATTTCTGGTTTCCTAAGCACATTTTTGACAGGACAATTTGTTTTAACATGAATCCTATGTGTCTCAAAGTAATGTCTAAGTTTTGTTGACGCCATAACTAATGCTAGTATCAATTTTTCTAAATGAGAATATCTAGTTTCAGCATTTAACAAGCTTTTACTAACATAATAAACAGGATATTGCTGACCTTCATGGTCCTTTACAAGGACGGCACTTACAGCATTCCCTGATACTGCGAGGTATAGGGATAATGGTTCACCATTCTCAGGCTTCATCAGTAGTGGTGCGGTTGAAAGATATTGCTTTAAATCCTGTAGGGCCGCTTCATGCTTCTCACTCCATTCGAATTTCTTGTTCTTCTTCAGGATATCATAAAAATCTTTGCATTTTTCTGAGGATCTTGAGATAAATCTGTTTAATGCTGCCACTCGCCCTGTTAATCGTTGAACATACTTCATATTTGAGGGCGATATAATATCCAAGATGGCTTTAATCTGCTCCGGGCTCGCCTCTATTCCTCTTTTGGTCACCATATATCCTAGAAATTTTCCTGCCCACACTCCAAAATGGCACTTAGCAGGATTTAGCTTCATGTTATACTGATCAAGGATATCAAATGCTCCTTTAATATCCTGGAGGTGATCCTGAGCTTTCTTTGATTTTACCACCATATCGTCAATGTACACCTCCATGGTGTCCCCCAGTTTGTCTTTGAACATCATGTTTACCAATCTTTGGTATGTTGCACCTGCATTTTTCAAACCAAAACGCATAGCGGTATAACAATAAATACATGTTAGTGTCATGAAGGCAGTATCCTCCTGGTCAGAAGGTTCCATTTGGATCTGCTGAAATCCTGAGGATGCGTCCATGAAGGTCAGCATTTCATGCCCGGCAGTGGCATCTACCATTGCATCAATGTGGGGAAGAGGAAATGGGTCTTTAGGACAAGCCTTGTTCAAGTCTGTGTAGTCTACACAAACTCTCCATTTCCCATTTTTCTTCTGTACCACAACCACGTTCGCTAGCCACCTTGGGAACTTAACCTCTCTGATCATCCTAGACTTCAATAATCTCTCAACTTCCTCTTGGATAATCGTATTCCGCTCAGGAGCAAACTTCCTTCTTTTTTGCTGAACAGGCTTGAATGATTTATCAATTCCAAGCTTGTGAGTGATAATGTCTTTGGATATGCCTGTCATATCCTCATGCTTCCATGCAAACGTTGACATCCTGCATTTCAAAAAGTTAATTAATTGTTCTTCAATATCCTGAGGGATATTGGTTCCTACGAGCACCGAAATATCGGGATTATCCTGGTCCAGGATAATTTTCTTCACATCCTGCTCCGGATCCTCCACGATATCCTGGGCCCGCGTCTTTAATTGCTATGCTGCACTAGGCTTAGTTGAGGATTTCATCGAGGATGAGTAGCATTCTTTCGCCTCCTGCTGATCGCTTTCGACCTTGACCACTCCCCAAGGGGTAGGGATCTTGATGCATTGGTGATACGTCGATGGCACAGCCTTCATATCGTGAATCCATGGTCTTCCTAGTATGATATTATAGCAGGATAGGGAATCCATCACACAGAAACGTTGTATTGAGTTGACTCCTTCAACATATATTGGCAACTTTATCTCTCCTACTGTGTTTCTAGCCTCTCCACTGAATCCAACAAGCACTGTAGACTTCGAAGTGATATCCATTGGAGATACATTCATTCTTTTCAGAGTCTCTAGTTGGATTATGTTGACGGAGCTGCCATTATCAACCAATATCCTGCGTACAAAATGGTTAGCCACATATAATGTTATTACCAGAGCATCATGGTGAGGATCCTAGACAGTATCCCTGTCATCAGCATCAAATGTGATCACTTTGTCAGTTGTGAGCGTAGTCATCCTGACAGGTCTGTCTCCCCTTTCGGCCTTAGCTTCTTTTGCATGTCTCTTTGCCGCCGAATACGAAGTCCCACAAATGTCAGATCCTCCCGAAATGAAGTTAATTATCTTGGCATCCGCGGGAGGTGATGCTGCTCGCTCAGGATCCTTCTCAGTATCCTGACCCTTATTCTTCTTTCTTCCTAAGAGATCTTTCAGATATCCCTTGCTTAGAAGATAGCTTATTTCTTTCCTTAGAGCAATGCAATCCTCAGTTACATGTCCGAAATCTTCATGGAAAGCACACCATTTTGACTTATCTTTCCAATCGGCCTTCTGTTGATTCTTTCGAGGCCACCTAGCCTTGTCTCCTAAACCCTGCATGGCATACATTAATTCAGGAATGTTAACAGAAAAGCAATATTCAGATAGTTCAGGATATTCTTCAGGATCCTCGTCTTCAATAGCATTCACTTTCTTGTTTTCATTTCTACCATATGGCTTAGAGCGATATGGCTTAAATGAGGATTCTGACTTCCTGTTAGTTGACTCATAAGTGTTAGATGAGTTCATCCTCTCTTGCATCTTTCTGTCATCCTCCAATCGAATATATCTCAGGGCCCTGTTCCGAGCTTCATCCAAGTTCCTGCATGGGTTCATTACAAGGTCTTGGTAAAATTGAGAATCCTTTTGCAGCCCCATCTTGAAAGCTTGCACAGCTGTTGCAACATCAAGATGAGGAATGACTAAGGATTCCTGGCTAAACTTGTTCACATAATCCCTTAGGGATTCTTGATGCCCTTTTGTTATCCTGTAAAGGTCACTTGTTAGTTTCTCAAAGCTCCTACTACAAGAAAACTGACTATTAAATAAATTTACTAAGTGAGCAAAAGATGTAATCGAATGCGGAGGAACATTCAAGAGCCATTTCAAGGCTGATCCTGTTAAGGTAGAACCAAAACCCTTGCACAAGCATGCCTCCTTGAGATCCGGATGGATAGGGTTAATCTCCATTATTTCCCTATACTGAGCAATATGCTCCTCAGGATCCGTAGTTCCGTCGTAAAGCTTCATGTTGGGGGTTTGAAATCTCTTTGGGATCTCAGCATCACAGATAAGATATGCAAAACGAGATATCTTGTGGCTGTCTTGGGACACTTCCGGGATCGGCTGGACCACTCCAGGTACACTAGATATCATGTCCTTCAACTTCTGAAGTTCCCTAGTAAGTGCTGATGTTACACCTGTATCCTGCAAAGATCCACTATTGTTAGTAGCATGAGTATTGTTTTGGTCAAAAAATCTGTTGAGGATATTGCAACCAAACTCTTTGTTATGGGGTATGATGCTAATTATGTATATCAATAACAAGGATCACTTCAATGTAAATTGCACAAATGACACACGGATTTATACGGGGAAAAAGCCCTTGATCAAGAGTTGATCTCCGGCACAAAAGGGTGATGGAAACTACCGATCACCAAGCTCAAATAAATGAATAAATGTTTACAACTTCGGATAGTAACGAGCTAGGTACAAGGATCACTATCGTGAAATGTGTAAAAATGAGTGAAAATGAATGAATGTTCGTCGAGAGCTTCAAGTGTGCGAATATATGAGAGTGTGTAGCTGAGAAAAATGACTAAGTGTTTTTCTACTAGCTCGTTACCCCTTTTAAATTAGAAGTTAACTACTAAAACTAACTATCCGACTTTTGTGCCAAGCTCCCACGTTCTCCACAACGTCCATTTTTAGCCAAGCACGTGCGGGATAGTTTGGGAATATTCTCCAGGAATGTCGCCAAGACTAGGTCAAGCTCGTTATTCCTGCGAAGTAATACAAAACACAAACAAACAATCGTCAGTACGAGGATCCTTAAAGTGATCCATGATCCTGATCCTGAAGCTCTTCTGAGGATCACTATCTGTCACAGAATAAAGGATCATTAATTAGGATAACGTGTAAGGATCACTAATTGTTAGAAAATCCTCCCCTAACAATTGCCCCCAAAATATAAGGAGTGATATGTAAAATTAGCGAGTTATGTTTTCTTGATCTTATCTGCAACTAACTAACGTAAATATAGCCGTTATTGTTGAACTATCCGTCGCAATCGTGACGTCACAGAAGTAACAACCTTGCACGATCATGATTATAAATAGGGGATAGAGATAGGATCAAATGCATTTAAATTCGAAAGAAACTCCCTTTATATTCTCAGTCGAAGATCAATCAGGTATCTCTTTCTTCATCTTCTTCCTTCTCTTACTCTGTTTTTCTTTCTTTATCACCATCACTTTGAGAATGATGCTCCGAAGCTCACCGGGCAAGGATCACAAGAAGAACAGCCCTCTGAAAAGCCAGGGGATCATTGAAGACTCCATTAAAGAACGCTGCTGTTTCAATGATGCTCAGATCGATAGGATCCGCCACTACTTCCCGGCGAACACCGAGTTTAGGCCTTATGACCCCAATGCCCTGAGTGATCATATCTCCGACGAATGGGTTGCTTTCCCCGTCACTCCGTTCACCATAGGCTATACATATCCTTTTCCAGCCTTCACCCAATCTTTCTTTTCCCTAACCGGCATCTCTTATATCCAAGCCATGCCGATGATTTGGAGGGTTTTGTACACCCTTGAAAGGATCATCGAGCAGGAAGGTATAGACCTAGGAATGGCAGAGCTGGGAGAGCTGTATGATCTTACTACCTTTGGTTCTCATCGATATTTGTTTAAACGTAAACCCGGTGAGGAACACCCGATCTTCAAAGCCACCAAGAACGATGCTAATTGGAAACGGCGTTTCTTTTTTATCAAGAGAAATTCTATTGAGGATGGAAAGGATCTACCCAAGAAATGGGCTACCCATGGTAGGGTGGAGGATCCTGAGAAGGATCACCAGAATCTTTCTTTTGATGTAAGGATCACTTATATTTCTGCTTTCTTGTTATGCAGCTATCACCGTCTCACACCTCAAATTGTCCCCTGCTGCTAAGGAGAGGCTCCTTGCTTTCAAGAAACTTGATCCTGAGACAAGAACTTTCAAGACAACAACCCAAGATTCACAGGAGGTATCCTCAGGTTCTGTCACTATGTCAAGTAAGTATCCTTGTTTAAAATTTAAATAAATAGTGAAATATAAATTAAGAAAAGATACTTATCTTGTTTTGGTTGTGTAGGCGCTGGAAAATCCACCAAGTCTGCTTCCAAGTTCAATGTTGCTGATCTCACTACTGTCAGATCCTCCAAGAGAAAAGCTCCTACCAGTCCAACAGCTTCGGTCCCCAAAGCACCCCTCAAAGGAAAGGCAATCAAGAAGAGAAAAGCCTCTGAAGCTGAGGATCTGCAGGGTCTGCCTCTGATCCGCCACCAATTCCTCGAGTACTTTAATGAGGTAAGGATCACTGTCTCTGCTCGTATATCCTGTTGACATATCCTGCTGATTTGAGGATCACCTAATCCTGACCTTATCCTTTATCCTTTATGCAGAAATTCTCTGAGATCGAGGATTATGTTGGCCACGTTGAGGATCAGGATAAGAAGATTGCCGACCTCCAGCAGGTTGCAGTGCTTAAGGACCTTGCAATTGCTGATCTTCAGAAGGAAGTCTGGAATGCCAAACAGGAGACGGCCAAGGTGCTGATCAATGTTGATTATGAGAAACGTGAGATCACCGAAGACGCCAAAATCTCTGCCGCCATAACAATGTACAAGACCAAGCTGCAAATGGCCTTGGAAGCTCAGGATCCTGCTTTTGACAAGAGCAGCTGGGATGTTGAAGGCTGGAAGGCAAGGCTGGCTGAACTGGACGATGAAGAGGCTGAGGAGGTTGAAGAGATCCTGACAATTGAAGCTGGAGGCAAAGGTGAAGGTGGTGAAACAAGTGGAGCTGGAGGTGATAATGCAGCGAAGGTTTAGGCTGCATGATTGGGCGATGATGGACATTCTTAGACGCAGTCGGAGCCCAATTTTTAAATTTGGTAGTAGCTTTTTGTGGTTGTGATGTTGAACAATTTGATGGTTTGTACTTGAACAATAGGTTTTAGGATTAAGGATCATGTATGATCCTTTGGACAATAGGCAGGATTGCAATTGGTGGAGGGATCCTCTGTTTGGGGGATGAAGCCATTGTGATCCTGCCGCCTTTATATTCCTGCACTACCTTTGAACTTATTATCATGGACACCCTTTACCTACCCCAGCGGACGGGCCACGTTTTGCTGGTAGATGCTCGGGTAGGTAATTTTGACAACCTTTTGAGGGTTAGTCTTTTGTTAATAAATAAAATCTTAACCTTTTGTCTCTTATCTTGTGTTGTTATCCTTTTTAATATCTTACTTTCCAACTGTTGTAATGTTCATTCTGTTTATACTTATCAAGCCTTAAAAACATATCAAAAAGTTTAGGATATAATCAAGGATCATATATCCCACAACCGATAAGTTCTAAAAAGTGATATGGTTTAAGAATCACAAGTTCAGTTGTCAAGTATAAGGGTTATTCAAATAAATAATGAATAGAATTATTAATAGTT
Organism: Helianthus tuberosus; assembly: GCA_030545235.1. Taxonomy (NCBI): domain Eukaryota; kingdom Viridiplantae; phylum Streptophyta; class Magnoliopsida; order Asterales; family Asteraceae; genus Helianthus; species Helianthus tuberosus. The sequence continues at coordinate 197,524 of JARYGA010060674.1, forward strand.
AAGGATCATACCTGAGGATCCAAGTTAGGATCCTAACCATAATAAGGATAACTTATAAGATAAACCTTAGAATAAAGTAAGGATCAATGATCCCTAGTTGCCTATCTTCAAGAACCTGAAATAGAGCATAACTTGGGACTAAGCCAACATAAGAAAAGAGTTAGCAACTGGGGACAAGCCCAAGGATAACTGGGGACAAGCCCAAGGATAACTGGGGACAAGCCCAAGGATCGTATGTAAACTGGAGTATGGCCCTAACTGGCGACTATCCAAACTTAGTGACATGAAAATGCCAAAACCTTAGCTAACGTGAAAACGTTAGAAACCTTAGCTAACGTGAAAACGTTAGAAACCTTAGGAACGGATGTATGGTACGTCTACCATTATACGTAGGATCCTAGGCATAGCCAGTACAATGGAATTATCAGCCCCTAAAACGAGTACTGGTCCCACTGCCTTGAACTATACCAGGATCATCATGCGCTACAGGCGGAACTGGGGTCAAGCCCAAATAACTGGGGTTAAACCCAAGGAACGGATTGCTTCAGCGGATAACCAATGTTATGCTAAGGATACCTGAACTTCCAAAACTTAAACTCACGTGAGAGATGGATAAAGGATACATGATCCTTATCCTTATATGAAAAAATAAAGAAATGAAATAGTTCAAGTTTAGGATATTACCTAAGTAAGGATCACCGATACTTTGAGGATCCTTTAAGGATATCCCTATCGTGAGGATCATCTTCCATGAGGATCCTGCTCACATGAAATATTTCTTCAAGTGGACAGCATTCCAAGCTCTTGGTAGCAAATCACCTTCCATGGTTAGCAATCTATATGCCCCCTTTCCTGCTGCAGCTTCAATCAAATAAGGGCCTTCCCATTTTGGAGCCAATTTTCCATCAGCAGGATTGGTGGTATTCTGAAATGCTTTCCTTAATACCATATCTCCAACTTGAAACCTCCTGATCCTGACATTTTTGTTGTAAGCACCAGCCATTCTTTGCTGATAACTGGCCATCCTTATCCTAGCCATGTCCCTGATTTCTTCAATAGTATCCAGGTCTTGAACCAAGTTCTCATCGTTCTCCTCAGGATCACGGGTACTTGTTCTTGCAGTTGGAACCACCATTTCTGTTGGGATCACTGATTCTGCCCCAAATACCAAAGAGAATGGTGTTTGACCAGTAGCATTCTTAGGGGTTGTCCTATCAGCCCAAAGCACATAGGGTAGTTCTTCTGCCCATTTCCCTTTCTTGGATCCAAGCTTCTTCTTCAAATTGTTGATGATGATCTTGTTGGATGATTCTGCCTGACCATTAGCTTGTGGGTGGACTGGTGTTGATGTTATCATCTTAATCCCCCAGCTGTCACAAAAGTTAGTGGTTCTGCCCCCAATAAATTGGGAACCATTATCACATATAATCTCAGAAGGAATTCCAAATCTAGTTATAATATTTCTTTTAATGAAGGATATAACTTCCTTTTCTCTGACTTGGGCAAAAGCTTCAGCCTCTATCCACTTGGAGAAGTAATCAGTCATAGCAAGCATGAATACTTTTCCACCAGGTGCCTTAGGGAGCTTACCAACTATATCCATCCCCCATCTCATAAATGGCCAAGAGGAGGATATAGGATGCAATAATTCAGCTGGTTGATGAAGGAAATTGCTGTGCCTCTGACAAGGATCACATCTCTTAGCATACTCCACAGCATCTCTCTTCATGGTTGGCCAGTAGTATCCTGTCCTCAGGATCCTTGAGAATAATGCCCTGCCCCCAGTGTGGTTTCCACAATCTCCTTCATGGAAGTCTTTTAAAACTTCTTGGATTTCAGGATCCTCAATGCATCTCAAGTATGGTCCTGCAAGAGATCGTCTATACAACATATTATTTAAAATTGTGAATTGAGATACCTTAGATTTGAAAGCCCTAGGGTTTTCTCCTGTAGGGATCTCTCCATGTTGTAAGTATCTCATAATTGGTAAGATCCATGATCCTGATCCTGAATGGGATTGAGTATCCTCACAAGGGATAATTGCAGAATCATTTCCTATCTCCATAGCCTCGTGATCCTCGATAGCCGGGGTCAGGATATGGATAATAGGGATCTTGATATCCTCCGGGATCTTCAAGGATGATCCTAAGTTAGCCAATGCATCAGCCTCTGTATTTTCTTCCCTTGGTACCTGCGTCAAACTAAAGGAAACAAAAGAGAGTGCCAAACTTTTGACTATCTCTAAATATTTGGTTAGCTTTTCACCTTTAACAGCGTAGGATCTATTAAAGTGGTTTGTAATTAACAATGAATCTACATGTACCTCAAGATACCTGATCCCCATATGCTTTGCAATTTGCAAACCAGCAATTAAGGCTTCATATTCAACCTCATTGTTAGTGGTTTGGAACTCACAAGCTATAGAGTGGGGTATTATGTCCCCCTGTGGCGATTTTAGTAGTATACCAAGCCCTGTGCCTTTGACATTTGAGGATCCATCAGTATAGAGTATCCAAGGATCCTTGGTCTCTTCTAGCTGCTGGACTTCTAACTCAGCTTCTTCTTGTAAATCACTACTGAAATCAGCCACAAAGTCAGCTAATGCTTGGGATTTGATAGCTGTCCTAGGTTCATATCTTATATCATATGCACTTAGCTTCACTGCCCACTTAGCCATCCTTCCTGACATCTCTGGTTTCCTGAGGACATTCTTAATTGGAAAATTAGTTTTAACAATGATAACATGAGTTTCAAAATAATGTCTTAACTTAGTAGATGCCATAATTAATGCAAGAATAAGCTTTTCAAGGTGTGAATACCTGGATTCGGCATCAAGTAAACTTTTACTTACATAATAGACAGGATGTTGTGTACCTTCATGATCCTTAACAAGGACCGCACTTACTGCTTTTGAGGATACTGCAAGATACAAGGATAGCACATCGCCTTTTTCTGGCTTCATCAAGGCTGGGGCTGAGGATAGGTAATCTTTGAGGGCTCTTAAAGCATTTTCATGCTTCTCAGTCCACTCAAATTTCTTGTTCTTCCTTAGGATATCATAGAATTCTTTGCATTTCTCTGAGGATTTGGATATAAATCTGTTCAAAGTTGCTATCCTGCCTGTTAGCCTTTGAACATCCTTAGCATTGGCCGGAGATTTGATGTTCATTATTGCTTTGATTTGTTCCGGGCTAGCTTCAATGCCTCTCTTTGTCACCATATATCCTAAGAATTTACCTGCTTTAACACCAAAGTGACATTTTGAAGGATTAAGTTTCATGTTATATTTGTCAAGGATATCGAATGCTTCCTCCAAGTCTCTTAGATGATCCTCAGCTTTCAAGGATTTTACCACCATATCATCTATGTAAACCTCCATAGTTTGTCCAATCTGGTCCTTGAACATCATATTCACCAGCCTTTGATATGTTGCACCTACATTTCTTAGTCCGAACGGCATAGCAATATAGCAGTATATACCAGTTGGAGTCATGAAGGCTGTATCCTCTTGGTCGGATGGTTCCATTTGGATTTGTTGGAATCCAGATGAAGCATCCATAAAAGTTAACAGTTCATGACCCGCAGTTGCATCCACCATGGAGTCAATGTGAGGTAATGGGAAAGGATCCTTGGGACATGCCTTATTTAAATCGGTAAAATCGACACATACCCTCCACTTTTCGTTTTTCTTTTAAACAACAACCACATTGGCCAACCATCTTGGATACTTGACCTCTCTAATCATACCTTCCCGGAGCAATTTCTCTACCTCTTCCTGGATAATGGCATTCCTTTCCGGTGCAAACTTTCTTCTCCTTTGATGGATTGGTTTGAAGGATCTGTCTATCCCGAGTTTGTGAGTGATTACATCTTTGGATATACCAGTCATGTCTTCATGTTTCCATGCAAAGGTAGTCTTTCTCCTTTTGAGGAAGGATACGAGGTCTTCTTTCATTTCGCCAAGGATCCCTAATCCGATATAGATTTTGGATTCAGGATCATCAGGATCCATGCGGATTTCCACCACCTCCTGCTCTCTTGCCTCCAAGACATCCCTTGTAGGATACCTTGATTGCTATTGCTCCCTTGACTTCGAGGCTGGTTTCATCGATGAAGTGTAGCAATTCTTAGCCTCCTGCTGATCACTATCAATCTTCACTATTCCCCAAGGACTAGGGAGCTTCACACATTGATGGTAAGTAGATGGGACCGCTTTCATATCGTGTATCCAAGGCCTGCCAAGGATAACATTACAACAAGATAAACAGTCAATAACACAAAATTTTTGATAAGAATGTAGGCCTTCAATGTATATTGGGAGTTTAATGTCCCCCAGGGTATTCTTAGTTTCGCCACTAAATCCCACGAGCACGGAGGATCTTGGTATGATGTCTGATTCAGGGATACCCATCTTCTTTAGAACATCAAGCTGGATAATGTTCACTGAACTTCCTCCGTCTATAAGGATCCTGCGGACAAAATGGTTAGAAATGAAAAGAGTAATAACTAAGCCATCGTGATGAGGATCCTGGATATCAACACGATCATCCTCATCAAAGGTTATGACTTTTCCTTCGGAGACACTTGATGTTCGAACTGGTCTTTCTCCATTATCCATTTTAGTTTCCTTTGCATGCCTTTTAGCCGCTGAGAAGGATGTGCCGCAAATGTCTGATCCTCCAGAAATAAAGTTTATCACTTGTGCATCTGCTGGAGGGGCTGGAGCCTTCTCAGGGATCCTTTCAGGATCCTGAGTCCTTGACTTTTTTCTTCCCAACAATTCTTTTAGATGCCCCTTGCTCAACAAGTATCCAATTTCCTTTCTTAGTGCAATGCATTCTTCTGTGAGATGCCCGAAATCTTCATGGTATGCACACCACTTAGATTTATCCTTAGTTGCAGCTGGCCTATCATTTTTTCTCAGCCATCTAGCTTTATCACCTAGGTTCTGCATCGCAAGGATTAGTTCATTGTTATCAACAAAAAAACAATATTCAGAAATTGGAGGATAATCCTCATCATCCTCTTCTTGATCAACAGAATGCACGTTCTGATTATCAGATCTGTTGTAGGATCTGAACTTGTTGTTCCTGAATGAGGATCCTTGCTTATCCTGCTTTGAGGATCCTGCTAACCTCTCCTGGATCCTCTTGTCGTCCTCTAGCCGAATGAATCTAAGTGCTCGGGTTCTTACCTCATCTAAGTTCCTGCATGGTGTCATAACAAGATCATCATAGAACGACGAATCCCTAAGCAATCCCATTTTAAAGGCCTCAACAGCCGTAGCTATATCTAAGTTGGGAATGTCTAAGGATTCTTTACTGAATTTGGTAATGTAATCCCTTAATGATTCATTATGACCCTGGGTTATCCTATATAAATCACTAGTTAATCGTTCAAATTTTCTACTACAAGAAAACTGATTATTAAACAAGTTAACTAGGTTAGCAAATGAGGTAATAGAATAGGGAGGAAGACTTAGCAGCCATTTGAGAGCTGATCCAGTAAGAGTGGATCCGAATCCCTTGCACAGGCATGCTTCCTTTAACCTTTCTGGAATTGGATTGATAATCTTATCCCTGTGTTGTGCTATGTGTTCCTCAGGATCTGTCGAACCATCATACAGCTTCATTGTTGGCACATGGAACCTCTTGGGTATCTCAGCATCACAGATTGGTGGTGCAAAACGAGATATCTTGTGGCTCCCATCTGCAATCTCTGGGATAGGTTTGACCACTCCTGGAACACTTGATATCATATCCTTTAACTTTTGCAATTCTCTGGCCATGGCATGATTGATACCTGGATCCTGCATAAGACCATGGTTAGTAGTATAAGAATTATTAAAAGTGTTACCTCCCATTGGATTCAGATTTGGAAGATTGGATGTTAATCCATATTGTTGGGGCTCTGGAATGATCGAGGGACCAGTAGAAGCATTGGTCTGCATTGGAATGAAATCTCCCTGATGGACATCTGAACTTCCTGTTTGCAAACTCCTTAAGGATCCTGGCATCTGGAAGGATCCCTGAAACTGGGACGATCCTGGAACGAAGGAGGATCCTTGAACCTGGGATGATCCTGGAACAAAGGAGGATCCTTGAACCTGGGATGATCCTGGAACAAAGGAGGATCCTTGAACCTGGGATGATCCTGGAACAAAGGAGGATCCTTGAACCTGCTGCATTCCTGAATATCCTCCTGAATTCGTGAGGGATCCCATATGCTGAGGATAGTATCCCGCTGGCTGGAAATATGAACCTGATTCCTGGGTCACTGTTGTTGTTCCGTAGTGCACTCCTTTTGGTCCACCCACATATTGAACGTCTGGAACCACTGATGGCTGAGAAGTAATCACCGGAGTATCAAAATTCAAGGATTTCGGCACCAGTGGGGAATGATCCTCTGCCGTTGTCTTTTGTTTCTTGAGATCTCCGATTTCTTTGAGAATCCTCTCATTGGTCTTATCCTGTTGCCGTATCTGATCCTTCATCTGCAAAATCAAAGTAAACATGTCACTAGTAGTGGGAGTGTAAGAAGCAGAAGAAGTTGGAGGTTTTGAGAAAATGGGAGTTGGTTTCTTCGCAGCATTCTCAGCATTCTTCTGGGATCCAGAAGGTGGTGGAGGCAAAGGGGGAACGCCTTGAGAAGAAGTGAATGAGGGCATCAAATTTGAAGCATTCTTCGCTGAGGAAGCCATTTGCTTGGTTGTAGTGAAACGAAATGAGCACAGAAATGCGAATTTTTCTAAGGACGAAGCACCAATTGCCCCACGGTGGGCGCCAAACTGTTTTGGTCAAAAAATCTGTTGAGGATATTGCAACCAAACTCTTTGTTATGGGGTATGATGCTAATTATGTATATCAATAACAAGGATCACTTCAATGTAAATTGCACAAATGACACACGGATTTATACGGGGAAAAAGCCCTTGATCAAGAGTTGATCTCCGGCACAAAAGGGTGATGGAAACTACCGATCACCAAGCTCAAATAAATGAATAAATGTTTACAACTTCGGATAGTAACGAGCTAGGTACAAGGATCACTATCGTGAAATGTGTAAAAATGAGTGAAAATGAATGAATGTTCGTCGAGAGCTTCAAGTGTGCGAATATATGAGAGTGTGTAGCTGAGAAAAATGACTAAGTGTTTTTCTACTAGCTCGTTACCCCTTTTAAATTAGAAGTTAACTACTAAAACTAACTATCCGACTTTTGTGCCAAGCTCCCACGTTCTCCACAACGTCCATTTTTAGCCAAGCACGTGCGGGATAGTTTGGGAATATTCTCCAGGAATGTCGCCAAGACTAGGTCAAGCTCGTTATTCCTGCGAAGTAATACAAAACACAAACAAACAAACGTCAGTACGAGGATCCTTAAAGTGATCCATGATCCTGATCCTGAAGCTCTTCTGAGGATCACTATCTGTCACAGAATAAAGGATCATTAATTAGGATAACGTGTAAGGATCACTAATTGTTAGAAAATCCTCCCCTAACAAGTATTATTAGTATTTGACACGTTACCCGTCGGAGGATTTTGCCCATATCCTGAAGCATATCCTGAGCTCCTCATGGTTGACATCCTGACCGAGGAGGGTATTTCAGGAGTGTGATTCTGAGGAAGGCTGGGGACAATATTCCCCCTGTTATCCTCAGTATACACAGCCGAACTGAAGTTCAAAGTTCTGGGTTGTAATGGAGTGACAATATCCTCAGCAGATCTGCTCGAGCCAGACTTCAGGAGTTGTATTTCCCTCAAAAGCATTTGGTTTGTTTCCTGTTGCTGCCTCATTTGTTCCTGCACACTTCCAAATAAGGTTAGAATTTCATCATTAGAAGCTAAAACGGGAGCAGATTCCTGAACACTGCGAGTAGGGATAATATCCTGAGGTCGTGAAGAGGCTGGCATCCTTGGAGGAGGTGGTGGAAGCACCGAACCGGTAGTAGCAGAAGTCATAGCAGGCACAGTGGAGGAACTCATGTTTGATCTTGAGGCCATTGTAAACAATGCGGTGAAAAGTTTTGAAAATAGAAAGCTGATTAACGATTTCACAAAGATTTTTAGCAAAGAGAGCACCACTTGCCCCACGGTGGGCGCCAAATTGTTTTGGTCAAAAATTACCGAAGCAATTAAGTGATCAAATTAGTAAAGTGAGGTAGTGTGCTAGAAAGTGTGTTGAAAATATGCCGGTTAAGTTATATGGAAAATCAGTATTCAGGATACGGCTCAGGATATTGAGTTGTATCTACGATCAAACAATGAGTAAAAAGTAAAGTAAATGACACGAGATATACGAGGAAAGCCCTTGATCAATCTAGATCGCCGGCATAAAACCTCGGGAGCTGACAATCGCAGCTGCCTTGTTCTTCTTATTGCTTCAAACTTCAGGATACAGTGCAGGATATAGACCAGATCGCTAAGTGTTACAATGCTTTTGTATGAAAGTGAAAATTGCTAGAGAGCGAGTGTTAGAGTGTATGCAGTGAAAATGTGATGTCCTACTCGATCTGGTATACCCACCTATTTATAGTTACAAAGTAGAAACTAAAATTCCTATAAATATGGGATACTCCCGAATATTCCATAAATAGCCGTTTAGAACCAAATAAAGCGGGCTCAACGTCTTTCCTTGAACAACTTGGACCGAGTCTTCCGCGGAATGAGTCCTTGTGAACGTTGCTAGCTTCTAACCCACGTACCTGCACATAATCCGTTAGTAATCCTGAGGATACCATTCAGGATGTTACCAATATCCTGAACCAGCATCCCGGATGTAAACAGATTTTATATAACCAAGATATAAATCAAAATATTTTCCAGGATATGGGCTCAGAATTTCACCCATAACAGTAGGTAATCTAGGGTTAAACAAATAAAATAAAAGTTAAGATATATATACCAAACTACCCATCATTTAGGAAAAATAATCGGGGGGGGGGGGGGGGGGGCACCCTCGGGCACCCATTATACTTCGCCCCTGACCCCACTCTCATCCACCATCCTATATGGTGTGGTCATAACCCAAATCATCATCCCCATTTTGTTAAAGTTATTTTATGTAAAATATATTTAATTAATTAAGGAAAACGATGTACATGGCTGTCATGTTTTAATCCATCCAATCATGAGAGGGTGGTGTAACACATCTTTTACCATCTATGTGGCAATCCATGACTCATCACAATGCCCTCATACCCTTTACGTGCCATTATGTTACTTGTTGGTTGTTGCTCAATCACCGGTTTTATAACGCCGTGAATAAAGTGAGCTTAAAATAGCAACTTCAACAAAAGAAAAAGAAAAAAGACCGCCCAAACTGGCAAACCGAGCCGTTTGTTTGTCTATTTCCAAAATCATAGTTAACAATGCAGACTTTTTTTAAACCAACCGAATAGGCCCATAAACACCGACTGTATATAGTGGTGCACAAATCGGGTTTTTTTAAAAACCGGGTTTCGGGTAGGATCGGGTTTTACAAAATCGGGTTTTTTTTAAACCAACCGAATAGGCCCATAAACACCGGCTGTATATAGTGGAGCACAAATCGGATTTTTTTAAAAACCGGGTTTCGGGTAGGATCGAGTTTTACAAAATCGGGTTTTTTTAAAAACCGGTCCGGGTCCGGGTTCTCTACCAAAAATGTATACCCTATATACCCGGGTTCGGGTCGGGTTTTTTATAAAACTCGAGTATTATAATACCCTATTTCCGGGTTCGGGTCCGGTTCGGGTATTCATCGGGTAGGGTTCGGGTATGCATCGGGTTGGGAAAAAACCCGCACCGGGTATTAAAAAAACCCGACCGGAACTATGCTTATAAAATGTATCAAACATAATTCTCACACATAGACATCAAATCTATTGATAAACAGAGGCATAATTTATAAACAGAGGCACAATTTATAGTTCTTCATGTGGTTATTCTTGAACTTTATAAACAGAGGCACAATTTATTAAATACAAAAACTAATAATGATATTAAACAAACAAAGAAAATAGAATGGCCAACATATATTGGCATATTTGTTTCCACTTGTAATGAAATATACTAAATAATTAAGTGGCGGTGGCAAATATCATTAGAAACCTAATAATTAAACAAGATTACATCAAAGTGCATACATAATTTTGTTAAATCATAAGAACTAGAAGTCTTAACGCATACATAATTAAACAAGATTACATCAAAATCAGGTTTTTTTAAAAACCGGTTCCGGGTATTTATAAAAGCCGGTTCCGGGTTCGGGTTCGGGTATTTATAAAACCGGGTTTCGGGTATAACCCGGGTATACAAAAAACCGGTTCCGGGTTCGGGTTTTAGATCAAATATGCATACCCAGTCCCTACCCTACGGGTAGGGTCGGGTTCGGGTATAAAAAACCCGGGTTTTATAATACCCGGTTCCGGGTTTTTTTTTTCGGATCCGGGTCCGGGTTCAGGTTTTTTGTGCACCACTAGCTGTATATAATTTATAAAAAACAAAAACAAACTACAACATATTAAATAAACTACTGGAATAAAAAATTCTTCACTATTATATAATCAAAGAATCTTATGCCATTAAAAAAATATTAAGTTTCCCTATTGTGTTATAAAATTACAAAGAGTAAACAGCCAAAATGGTCCCTAAGGTTTGATAACTTTATAACTTTAGTTCAAAACTCAAACCTTTTGAATCTGGGTCCTTGTGGTCTCAATTTTGTTGCTATTTTTATCCAAAAATAAAATCTGGTCAGATTTTTCATATAACATCCAGTTTTTGTCTTTTTCCTCCCTTTTAATAAAGGGCAAAATGGTCATATTTTTTTAATTTGTTATAATAAAACGTTAAAAAACCATTTTGCCCTTCATTAACTGAAAATCTAACCATATTTTGATTTTGGATAAAAATGGCAACAAAATTGAAACCATAGAGACCTAAATTCAAAAAAAAAATTGAGTTTTGAAACTAAAGTGACAAAAATAACCGAACCTCAGGGACCATTTTGGCAGTTTACTCAATTATAAATCATAATGACCAAAATCCTCCATGCTTTTACATTTCTAGGGCATGTTTGGCTTAGCTTATTTTCAACTTTTGCAAAAGGACTTTTGCCCAAAATAAGTCTGGAAATCCTGACTTTTGGCAAATCCAAAGGACTTTTGCCCTTCAAAAGGAAAGCCAAACACTTTTCAAAAGTCCTTTTGCCCTTCAAAAGTCCTTTTACCCTCAAAATAAGGAACCCCAAACACCCTCCTAATACAATTTGAACCTAAGACCCTCCATGCTTTTAAAGTTCCAACACAATTTGATCGTTGGCTTGGATTAAGGACGTTCAAATAGATCATAGCTCGAAGTTTGCTCAAAACAGGCTCAGTTTGTAAACTAGCCGAGCTTGAGCCAAAGTTGGCTCGTTAGTTGACTCAATAATCTATGTAAATTTTAATTTATTATTATTATTTTTTTTTGTGGAAATATATCGCTAACTTTCTCCCAGAGTAAGCAAAAACTTCTTATAGAAAACGTTGGGAGTTCCTCGGTTCTAAACCGAACCATTGCGCTTTGTTTATATTTTGCCAATTTCTCCCACGTCAACCATTACATAAAAGTCAAGGGTTTACACCTCTCTATAAATGGGGAACCCAAGTACGAAGCGTGAACCCAATCCAAACAAGGTAAACCGAGCCAATGTAAATGCAAATGCAAATGCAAATTCAAGAACACCTTTAAAACTCATTCATGAATGCATTCAAACATCAAAACTAGATTCAAGAACACATTCAAGACAAGTAGTTTCATTTCAGATCCAAGTCATTACGAACATGGATTAAACCTAGAAAGGATAGTTAGAACCAATAGTAATGGTGGAGTCACTGGTAGCCGTGGCTCAGCCTGTGAGTGATGGCGGTAGATCAGTGGTTGCAGCGAGGTGGTGGTGGCGGTGGCGGTGGATAATAACCGAGGTCATCAGATGTGGTCGTATCTTAAACAGCCTCATGCCGCCATTAAATCACCACTCCCAATGCGGGTTTTCACAAACCCCCATCGATCCCAGTATCCCACCAACTTTTGTCTTAACAAATCAATAACAATGAAGTTCATACTACCATTATGAAAAAAAAAAGATTAAATTAATTTAAAAATAAAAAGAGAATTAACTAACCCTTAATGGCTCTGAAATCAAAATTGTGTTTTTCTTTAATCTCTTGAAGTCAAAATTGCCAGATTGAAGCCAACAATCAACCAGAAGGCTGCTTGGTCATTACTATATACTCTATAAGAGAACAAAGGCATAGTGTCTCAAATTTACAGTCAAAACAAACATCAGCGGTCGCGGTATCAGCAGCAGCAGCTACACCATTTTTGTAAATTAATTCAGATACAACTCCATGTCCAGTTGTACTGCTGCTGTCGCTTGCTGAATGACAACGACACTCCGTTCCTCTGTTTCCAGAAACTTCACATTCACAACTCCGACCTTTAAAAATCGTTGTAATATTATCCAACAGACAAAATTCCCGTACTGTTGTATAAAGATTTAAAGATAATCGCGTTACACCATCATCAACATCCTCTGTTGTCCAGTTACTTGATTTTACGTCCCCCTGAGACATTACAAGTCGATGCATCGCACTTTTGAGGTTTGATAAGCATTTAGAGCAAAACCGATACAAGCATACACCACTGGGAGATGACCTCAAAACTTGCTCTGCAGGAACCGATGATTCTTCACTCATGAATCCATTAGAATGTGCCATGGATTTAGGTTCTGAACGTTCTAGAATAATCTCGTTTGGTTCACTTTCTAAAAGGTTGTCTGTTTGATCCTTGAAAGAGCTTGACCCTTGGGTCTGTAGAAGTCGGTTGGGTTCATCAACAATAGCCACATGCTTGGTACTTTCTTTCACAGATTCTGAATGTGAGGGTTTGTCCGTACAATCATCGACTTGAACGAAAGCGTTTTCATCAACTCGAGGAGCGTTTACATCAACCTGCGTGATTGCCTCCACCAGTTGAGAAGGAGCCTCCAAACTGAATCGGTGTCACATAAGATAAGAATCATAGGGGAAAAAGATACATAATGAAAGCTGTTACTAGAGTAAAATGCCATTTTCGTTGTCCCTGAGGTTTGGCCAGTTTTGCAACTTTCGTCCAAAGGTTTATTTTTTGCATATGGATCCAAAAGGTTTGAAATCTTGCCATTTTCATCCGTATCGTTAACTCCAACCATTTTTCTCCGTTAAGTCAGGGGTATTACCGTCTTTTTAGACATTTTTTATTAAACTAAAAACACTTTAAGAAATAAAGTCAGCAGAGGTGGATCTTTATGTGTTTTTAGTTTAATTAAAAAAAGAGTTAAATGTCATTATAGTTAACAAGAAAAAATGGATGAAGTTAACCCAGTGGACTAAAATGGCAACGGTGAAACCTTTTTGGACCCACATGCGAAAATAGAAACTTTTGGACTAAACTGGCAAAATGGCTCAAACCACAAGGACTATAATGACATTTAACTCTTAAAAAAATGTCAAAAAAGACGGAAATACCCAACTTAATGGAGAAAATGGATGGATTTAACAAGCCCGGATAAAAATGGGAAGATTTCAACCTTTTGTGGATCCAAATGTGGAAAAACAAACCTTTTAGACCAAAGTTGCGAAACTGGCCAAACCTCAAGGACGAAATTGGCATTTTACTCATGTTATTATTTACTTGAGTTAAATGCCATTTTAGTCCTTGTGGTTTGGGCCATTTTGCCAGTTTAGTCCAAAGGTTCGAAACGTTGTCATTTTAGTCCAATTAGTTTTAAACGTTGCCATTTTAGTCCACTGGGTTAAGTTCATCCATTTTTTCTGTTAAAGAGAAGGGCAATTCGGTCATTTTATATGGCCGAATTGTCTTTTTAGTTAACAGAATTACATAAAAAAATGACCGAATTGCCCTTATAGTTAACAGAAAAAATGGATTAAGTTAGCCCAGTGGACTAAAATGGCAACGTTTGAAACTATTTGGACTAAAATGGCAATGTTTCAAACCTTTGGACTAAACTGGCAAAATGACCCAAACCACAAGGACTAAAATGGCATTCAACTCTATTTACTTAGTTACCAAACATACCTCTGCAGCGTGTAAGCCCAGCTGTTTACCATATCGTCAAGATAAGCGACTTGGGATAAAAGCCGAACAAATTGATTTCTATCTTTCCCACTCTCAACTTTGGCATTAATTTGAGAAGTTAAAATCTCCAACACCTTTCGAACATCAGCCGAAACGTCTCTTAGTGACGAGTAGAGACCTCGATAAGCTGATAAACCAACAGCAATCAAGCCATGTACTAACCCATACTTTTCTTTGCTTTTAACATTACTGGGCCGAACAATACAAGAATTAAAAGGCCAGACCTTCCTAGGCCCGTCAATTTCAGCAGATGGGCCTTCTTTCAACTTCGATGTGACCCAACAAAGTTCAGCAAAATGAGGATATTGCAAGATCTGATACCCGAACGTTGATATAGCTAACATCAAGTTTGATTTTCCTTTTTCCTCCCGTTTGGTAGGTGGTAATGGAGTTTGACTTTTCAACCTATATGCGGAGTCAGAATCTAGGTTAGGGTGTAGTGTGTTCATGTCTAAAGATTCATTAGTGTTTGATAAAGTTTCATGGATATGTGTTTGATGATGAATCAGCTCAACAAAGTACTGAGCCACGTCATTTGATAACTTGGTTGCAGATGAACCGATAACCATATCGCGGTTGAAGTTCCCGTCAAGATGTACAGAAAACCTTGGTATGCTACTCCCTATGTGATTTGAAGGACCGAGGTTCTGTTCGGTTTTCCCAAAAAAATCCTTTATTCTTGGCGAGAGCAATTCAAAAGGGACTTCTGATGTAGCCTGTTTAAGCATAAAAATAACAATTAAATAAGATAATTAGAGAATATATATAAACAAAGTTGAAACATCATATGTAAAAGATATTTCATGTCATGTCATGTCATGTCATGTGTAACTAAGTATCTCAATTGCATTCAAATTACGGCTTTTTAAATAAACATCGGCTGAAAGTAAGGTAACTAGCTTTCATGTATCACGTTCAGAGTCGTTAGAAAAAGTCAACATGGTCAAAGTTGATAACACGTAACGTAGAGAAATCGTCTTACCAGAATAGTCAAGGATGCAGAAATGAATATGGACTCTGCCTGCTCAACAAAAGAGCTCCAAAGGTCAGAAGCGCGTAAGATCGGGTCTTGAGATTTACCCGTGTTATCGGAATGTATAAATAATTTCGGACCGGATTCCTTTTCTTCATCAGTGACTTGATGGCATGTTTCTAAGGCCCACAAATCAATTCTTGGCATGAATATTATGCCTAAACCAACACTCGCGCATCTCACTGCAAAGAATTTAAATAGTCTTTTTAAGTATATCTCTAATCATATGTTGCATTGAGTGAAAGTATTTCTGATAGCTATAATTAATTGGTATCATGTTGCAGTGCGGAGGTGATAAAAATGTGTACATACATAGATGACATAAAACAAAAGGTGTAACGCTTAGCTTACCTAAGATTTGTGTCAGCCCCTGAACCATGTCTCCAGCTCCTTCATGCAGCATTGTAGCCAAATCAATCTTATGAAGCACCGCATTTCCAACAAACGAATGAAGAATGCAAGAAGCAAAATGCCTCTGCCCACTTCTTGGACTTCCTGAAATTAATAAGCAAAATCCCTGTTTCTTTCCCAACGTATGCGATACACCATATACCAAATTCGTTTGCATGAATCCATTATGCACTCTAGAGTCATCAGTATCATCATTCAAGGCGCGTAAAAGATTTGATTCTACGTCACTTGCCACGTCAGCTTCTTTAAGCAAATCCTGAACTCGAGACCACCAACAGTCACTATTCTCATTCTTTCTGTCTAAGGCAGAAACGATTACCATTTTGATCGTTCCAGCAGCTTTAGAAAGAGAAGGTGGCAACGAGACACGCTCATCCAAATACAATGAAACGAGCAATCGAGAAAGTGACTGCAGCATGCACGGAAACAAATGAGCCAGAAGTGGGGCCGACACTATATCATTCGCTGCCATTCCCGCTTCTCTACGAGAACACGGTGGCGGTGCAGTTGAAAGAGCCTCCAACCAATCTCTCTCTTGAACGACAAATGTTGGTAAAACAGGACGTTTACCGACACACCCTTTTTCTTCAGCAGATTTGAGAAGTTTCTCCCAGTTACATCCCCGTTTCAATGAGATAATAGCTGTTTGAGTGCAAAGAGCCTGCAAGTCAGCACCGGCAAATCCGACGGTTTTTCTTGCGATCAGCTTTAATAACGATCCGTTCACAGGTGTGGGCCATTTCTGCGTATGAAGTGATAGAATAGCTTCCCGATCCTTAACTGACGGGAGTGGAAAGTAAATTTCTCGATCGAATCTCCCGGGCCGCCTTAAAGCTGGATCGATAGCATCGGGCCGATTTGTTGCACCGATCACTATAACGGAGCCACGAGACTTTAGACCATCGAGTAGAGCAAGTAAAGTTGAGACAACTGAATTATGTGTCTGATCTTGTTGTCTAGTGCGTGAAGGAGCCAAACCATCGATCTCATCAAAGAATATGATCGACGGTTGAGATTTCTCGGCAACTTGAAATAGAAGTCTGAGTTGGCGCTCAGCATCACCAACGTATTTACCTAAACAATCTGCCCCTTTACGAGCAAAATAAGCTATTCGTTTATCACCACGAGCACATGAACCGATTAACGAACGAACAACCAAAGTTTTGCCCGTTCCGGGATAACCATGCAAAAGGACGCCTCTAGGCGGAGTAAGCCCAATATTATTAAAAAATTCCGGATACAATAGTGGCAATATAACAACCTCCTTTAACGATTGGATTACGTTCTGAAGCCCGCCGACAGATTCCCAACCTTGATATGGCATTTGATTTTCTGATGAGGGCCCACCAATGTAAACAGGTGTGATTCTTGATAAATCTCGATGAAGCCTTTTGCTTTCGCGTTTTAAGAACTCTTCGTCTTCTCCGCAATTTTCTAGCCATTTTTCTTCTGCTTCGTGATCCTTGCGCCAAGCATCGTTTGACTGCTTTCTCAATTCTAATTTCATCTTTTTAGCTTTGATTTTCTTTAGCTTGTCTAGATACTTATTGCCATGAGGTTGAAATAGATGTCGATGGTCTGTGCAGGCTATGAGAAATTTACGATGATCAAAGATGCAACCAATGGCACGAGCACATGGCTGCAAAAAAATAAAAAATGGTGTTTACTTGCTGGACAGGAGAAAGTTTGAAATGAAGAATGTGAATTTTAGAACACTGCAAGTAGATATGTGGAGCAATAGATTGCTTACCAAGTGATAAGTTTTTGGACACCTGTCCACACGGCATCCAATTGTTGCTCCTCGTCTACCACACCGGCTACACTTCAATACCTTTCCTCTGAAAAGAGCTGATCTCACATTTTTCAGGCATCCCAAACCAGCAAAATAAACCTGCAAGCATGAGCAGAAATAGTAGTGAAACAATGGAACATCCAGCTTGTGAAGAAGAATATGTGAGCATAGAACCTAAAGCAACCAAGTAACTGAAGTAGTCACTTATCTCGACTAGTCGAGTAGGTAGGATGACTACGTACACTAGCAACAATTGCAGATAGTCGAATGTTTTTCCAGTCAATCGGTATCAAAATCCAATAGTATACAATGTGAGAGTAGAAACTGTGCTAAAGTAGAAAAGGATAAACAGAACACCAGGGGGAAAGAAGAGACAGAACTAGACACCATAGCAGCATGCATTTGTACATACAACAGAGTTTCACCAATAGAATAACTGGTACTTGCATAAAAAGTATATAAAAAGAAAAAGAGTAAACTGCTAAAATAGTCTCTTAGGTTTGGTCAGTTTTGCCACTTTAGTCCAAAACTCAAACCTTTTGAATCTGGGTCCCTGTGGTTTCAATTTGTTGCCATTTTCATCCGAAATCAAAATCAGGTCAGATGTTTCAGTTAACATCCAGCTTTTTTGTATTTTTCCTCCCTTCTAATGAAGGACAATAAAATTGAAACCACAGGGACCTAGATTCAAAAGGTTTGAGTTTTGGACTAAAGTGGCAAAAGTGACCAAACCTCAGGGACCATTTTGGCAGTTTACTCAAAGAAAAAAGAACAAAACAAAACACAATGAAAACTGTATGAATATTGCACTTAAGTCTAAGTATAGGACAGACAATAAGTCTAAGTATAGGACAGACAAGGTATCCTCAATATATGGCGTATTAGCGTCCCATGACCAAATCACCAAAAGATATACCATAAATAAATCTATGCCTCGAAAATATTATAACGACAGCCAGCACAGCAGCTTAAACAAAATTCTTAAAAAAATAAATATATTCAGGGCTGATCAAGCAATACAGCGTTTGTAGTGGCTGACTGAATGTTTTTCATGTAGAAAAAGAAAGTAAATGCAAGTTTTGACAATCAACAATGCACCATTCTGAAGTTAAATCAGGTGGTGAGTTCATGTCCATTAACATTATAGAACTAAAGATGCTAAATGAAAACAAAATGCACACTTGCTGCATACATCTACTAGGATAACAAATAAATAGATAGACCAGTATGTTAGAGCATACTTCCCTATGCATAATCTAGAAGTGCTGCAGTAAATAGCATCAATAAGGTCATTGTTTTGAGGTATCATTTTAAAGTGCAGTTCACAGTACAATCAGACCTATAAAATAATGAGTTAAAGCTCTGAATGAATAAAACATACCTCTGGACTCCATACTGCACAATGTTGATGAACCCATATCCCAGCAATCCCGAACCGGTCATTTATGGGACCCAAGAGTTGTCCAAGCCAGCCTGGCTCATCACCAAATCCATCCCATATATCATAAGCCGGTTCCTCCGCCGAGGAGGATCCACTATAAGCCTCATTATCACTGCCAGCCCCATCATGCACCAACCTTTTTGGAGGTTTACCATCTGTTCCTCCTCCACAAAGACCACACCACCTTCCCTTTTTGATATGAGGTTTATGCTGTCTATGGGTCGGAAAATATTTGTCTTCCCCAACCTTCTTAGAGTTCTCATCTTGCATATGATTATCATTGGGTGTACAATCTCCTACATGGTCGTCTGGTTGAGAACTACAGTTTTCCTTCCCCCCAGATTCATCTTGTTCGGCAGGCGTACTCTGTTCAACAGATTGTACAGTGTTCTTCGAAATGACCTCAGGATCAATACCATTTGGAACTTCCATACCCTGCTCCAGTAACTCATCAACACCACCATTATATGTCACCCCATCCTCCAGATATCCCATATTCTTGTCTTCTACTACTGGCTGAGCAGTTGTATCTTCACCGTCTTTACCACTGTCGTCCAAACTAATATCTCCATTGCTCACAACATTTGAAGCTTTAACCCTCCCAGGTCGTTTGGACTGCACAACCATCAATGTATTCTCCTCCAACCCTGAACCCACCAAATCCAATTGTTCCTTACCACCATCAGAACGATCAAACAGCTTCTTCTTGCTCCTCGGAGATGAATCCCTCTCCACAAAACTCACTCTCCTACCCCTAGCTCTCAACCTAGACTTCCACTCCCCCGATTCCTCCTCTCCCAAACCAAACTCTGTTTTCAACCCCTTTTTCGACAAATCACCGCCGCTGTGTCCATTAACCCTCTGTCTCTTCTTCGGAGGCGCCGGTGACGCATCCAACACCGAAGGAGCTCGCCGCACCCTAGAACTCCGCCTAACCTCCTCCGACGCATCACCATTAACCTCCCCAACCTTAGGAGACTCTATCTTAACACGATTCTCCGTAAACTTCGTTTCACATATCGCATCAAGCTTCTTATGTTTCTGTTTAGCCCTAATTAACAACCTCTGATTCTTCTTTCTCCTATTCAAAATACCAGTCCGAGACAATCGCATGACCAAATCCACTACACTCTACCAAACACTCCGTGTATAATATAGACTCTGTATCTCTCTATATCACGACACCTAAACACACACACACATACACCGATCCAAACCGATTTATACAATGTAATCCGTGATCATAACTTCAAATCGTGTATGGAACGTCTTAATAGTGAATAAACCGAATTACTTACCGAAAAAACTGGTGAATTTGATCAGATTGAAGACGATAACGAATCCGAAACCCTAGAAACCGTTAGTTTGAACTTCTGGATCCGATTTGTGTCAGTTTTGAGGCTTCGATTGGCTCCGATTAGGTTTTAGGGCTCCGTGTATGTATGGATTATATGCATAGCGTTTTTCAGTGAGTCATAGATGGAGGCAGGGGCGGAGGTTCTTGTAGAGGAAGGGTTTTTCGGGTTTCGGAGTTTAAACTCGGGTGGGTTGCTGACCACGCGGTACTGGAGCGCGTGGGTTCACGTGCTTATTAGGGTGCTTGGTTAGTTAGGGTTAGATGTATGGTGCGTAGGGTTTACGTGGTGGTGATGGAAGTGGGGGTTGGGTGTTTCGAGCAAGTTGTTGGATGAGTACAGGTTTAATCCTTTGAGTATTGCTTAATGTTTACTTTGTGCCCTTGAAGAAAGGAGTTTTATGTGTTTTTTTCTTAAAAGTGATTAGTGAAAACTAAAAAGTTTGTTAGGTTATTTGGTTTAAGGTGTTTTCATGGTTAATAGCTTTGTAAACTAGTCATTCTTTAATTTTTGAGCATTTTTTATAGTGTTAATTGAATGAAGGGTGTTAAACGAGTAGTGTTTGCGGAATGGTGGGTAGAACATGATATGACTAAGAAATTTTACCTGAATACGAGACGGATATGATAATCGTCTCAACTCTCAAACGCATAAGCCTAACATGACATGTGTATTTGCGAGTTGACACAAACACGATATGATTAACTTAAAAAACAGTTTATTTTACTTTTTGCATATTACAAAGTATATTGTGTATAAAATGATTATGTTTAAACCATATAATATATAATGTTTATTTTTCTTTTGAATTTTGACATAAATTTCTAAGCAGGTAAAATTATAAGGTTCCAAACTTTGAATAAATAACTAAACATGTTAAACATATCAACCTTCAAACATTGATCCAAACATGTCCTATTTAGCTAAACTTGTTTGCGGTCAACTTGAAACCATTTAGACTAAACTATAATGTATAAAAATTTTATGTTAGGTTCCTACTTCTGATCGTGTGTTATAAATGCACATCTATGTCAATACTTAAGTATACTTAAGTTTTATTTAATTTAGGAGAAGGGTGTAAAAAGTGTATTTTATGAGGTAAGGAATGAAACTCAAGTAATGACAGAGGACCTTTTTTATAATATTATAAGTTGTATTTGGTTTTTTGAGATTTGCCACTCCCACCAAACGTTACCGCCAAATATGTATGAAAATCTTTTGATGCCTTGAAACCTACAATTTCATACATTACCTTTATTGTCACACTAAAAGTATTAGGTGATTGGTTTTGTTGACATAATTAAGTTTTTAAAATTAGTAGGTATGGTGACATAATTAAGTTTTTAAAATTAGTAGGTATGGTATTAAGATTTTTGTTGTTAATATAGATGTACTTTAAGAGTTGTTGTAATTAAATTCTTGTTTAGTTAAATATATTGTGTACTAAAAATATATGTTAAGAGTTAATTAATGCTCAAATATTTTTATTATCAAGTA
>JARYGA010060675.1:0-63941 GCA_030545235.1 Helianthus tuberosus
CCGTACAAGTGTCAGAAAGTTATGGTGACTAAAAATGGGTCTAAATGAGCTGAATGTGCAGTTGAGAATGTGTGGATGTGAGTTAAACAGCTGTGATCTGCTGACTGTTCGAACTTATCTGTTCTGGGAGGCGGACACGACCCGCGTCAGGATCAAGCAAAACGCAGGCGGGCCGCCTGGCCATGTCAGATCAGCAATATGTTTCAGAAGTTACAGTTTTGGTCCCTGCACGTGTTTAAGCTCATTTCCGGCACTTCCAAGGCCCGTAAAGCCAACTTCAAGGCCCTAAAATGTTGCCTAAACATTGTGGACATGAAACATGCTCAAAAATATGTCGGATGTTGGTTCGTTTGGCCGTACGAACGCGATGTTCGCTTAATTACGACGGAATGCGCACAAGCGCGAAAAACGATCCAAATGACGCGACGAATGGATTTTTCTTATGCCAAACACTAAAATAAAATATTTTAGTGCTTACATAAATTTTTGGATGTCCGGATGTATTCAGAACGTAAGTTATGCGCGAAAATGCAAACTTGTGCACTTTTTGACACTTTTAGTCCCTGAATGAGCCAAAAGTTTATTTTAGCACCCCGAACCCCTCAAAGCCTATTTCTAAGCTATATAAAGGATATTTAAGGTGTGTTTAACTTATGGTCATGTTCCGGAATGTCTGTTACAGTTCAAATTGGCATACTTTCGCAGTTTGTCAACTTTAGTCCCTGTAAGCGATTTAACTTGATTTTGCCATACCAAAGCCTTCGAAACTTATTTATAAGTTATGTAAAGGTTATTTAAGGTATGTTAAGCTTATTTCACTATTCCGGAGTGTTCGTTTCATTAAACTGGTTATATTTACGCATCGGTGCGCGTATAACCTTCCAGAAAGCGATTTAGAGTTTGGATTTGAACAAAAATTGATATGTGCAATATGATACACATATTTTTACAAATCCCAAATATGAAATATAATATTTCATTGGTTCGGTATTTGTTTGATGGCCGTGGAGGCACAGGTGTTACAACTGAAATCACTACTTTTCACCATGAAATCACCGGATTTGGACTTCTTTAAGGTGACGTCATCTCGGTTTCCTATGAACACTGAAGTATGACATCATCTCATCAAATTTTGTCCAAATCTAAAGGATTTCCACATCATCTCACATGAATCTCAACAAGATCTAAACATTTTCAACTTATTCAAACTTTTCTTCAACATTTCTTCACTTTTCACTCAAAACCGATGGAATCTAGACTCGTTCTGGCTCTCTACTCATTCTCTAGTGGAGAACCGGTCTGAGAACAGTTTTCCATCAAAGAGATGACCGATTCACAGGTTGAACATGAAACTCCCTCAAGAACAGTTGAGTCTGATCGAATGGGGTGATTCCCATCCGATCGACTGAGCGGGACTTGGTACGATTTCCGTTGTTTGACACGTGGTCACGCCGTCTCTTTAAAACTTCAAAACTTTTAACTTAGAAAATTTTTACGAAGATTTTTCAAAACATCAGATCGCCGATCGAATAGCCATCCGATC
This sequence comes from Helianthus tuberosus, assembly GCA_030545235.1. NCBI lineage: Eukaryota > Viridiplantae > Streptophyta > Magnoliopsida > Asterales > Asteraceae > Helianthus > Helianthus tuberosus. The sequence goes on from JARYGA010060675.1 coordinate 1,544, forward strand.
AGATGACCATACGATCGAATGACTATTCGACCGGGTGACTTGTCCTTTATAAGTTCAACACTTAAACAATTTGACAAAACTTCAAAGAATATCACACTTTCAATCGAATAGCCATCCGATCGAATGGCCATCCGTCCGAATCACCATCTGATCGAATGACTTGAGTTATACTACAACGAAAACTTCAAAAGTTGAAACGATTTACAAACACACTCACCCAATCGAATGACCAACCGTTCGAATAGTCACCCGTCCGGATGATCATCCGAACGAATGGATACTCATCCGATCGACTCACCATTCGACACTTATCTCCTCGACACGTTGTTTACACGTTTTTCAATGCTTACGCTATCGTTCTATGCTTAGGCTAATCTCCCACGTGCTCTCTTCAATCCAAATACTGTGTTTACTAGCTAAACACGCACTGTGAGTATACTCGAACCCTTTTTCGCTTAAACACATTTTTGGGTGTTACATATGTTACTTATATCAAATCACATCAACACACAACGCAAACACTTTTAAACACTAACCGCTCTTGCATGTTATACATGTCTCGATGAATGCTTGTATGTTATGTTTACACAGTGATTGTTGCCTGACACCTTAGCAACGATAGCACTATAGTTTGGACTCAGCACCTGTCGAGGACAGGGGTTGTTAAGGGTTTTACTTCACATGGTCACAGTGGTGATAATGTGTTGCGCATTCTACACTCGCAGTCATGTTGGTTGCATATGTCATTGTCCATAGCTTACTTGCCTAACATTTCTACGTGTTACATGCTGGTTATGCGTAAACGCTTTCGCTATACTATATGCTATCAAACTTGTGTACTCACCTTTACAGTCTGTGTATTGACTTTATTTTAACGTATGTGACAGGTGTCTAGGATGCTATGTCTGCTGATGTTTTGTGGAATCAAGATAGGAAGTCTAGAAACTACATCAAATAGAAAATCTAGGTTGTCGGACTTGTATTGTTCGAGAGAAACTCGTTATCTGTAATAATTATTTGTCGAATATTTGTTGATTGGAATGGGACAATTGACCTTAAAAATATTGGTATCACTTAGTTGTTATGGATCTCTTGAGCAATCTGGTTCGCCTAGTGCCACGCCCTAATGTTTCCGCCATCGGTTGGGGTGTGACACCAAATCCTCAACGTTACTGTGTTTTTGTCAATTCCACATATACTAATTAAAAAAGTTGGTTAATTGTATACAGGTCGTATAAAGTTATACGGACCGTATACAAGACATTAAACAATGCTCGTATATTGAGTATACGAGCGAATAAAAAATTATAAAGGTTGTATAGGACCCGTATAACTTTATACGGGCCGTATACAGTTTTGCAATTACTCAGCAGTCATTACTTCTTAATGAACTCGAATTCAGGAAATGCTGAGGAATTTAAGGAGAAGCGTTGGGATTCAAGGGTTTAGACGCATGTCGCGTGGGGATGAGTACAGAAAATACAAGACGCAAGAATTCGTGGATTTAGACCTAGAAAGCTGCTATCACAGTTACAAATGCAAAAGTTGTTATCAAGTTTTTATACATACGTGAAAGTACATTTAAATGGTGTTCAGAACTCCACTCCACTCTCACACTTCAAATTTTCAACCTCAGTCTCCAACATAACACGCCTCATTTCATTTTTTTTTTTTTACTCTTTTCTTCGATTTCAATAAATCTTTTCAACAATCAGTAAGCAAATACACAAATTTAGCCCTAACAGAAACTCTAGATAATCAGTAAGCAAATACACAACAGTTCTCCAATTCCCGATCAGCGTTGTTTATCACCCTGTGTGAGCTTGGAAGCCCGACAAGCAGTCTTGCAATTAGTTAGCAGTCATTACTTCTTAATGAACTCGAATTCAGGAAATGATGAGTAATGTAAGGAGAAGCATTAGGATTCAAGGGTTTAGACGCCATGGCGCAGGAAGATGGGTACAGAAACCACCAAGGGGATAATGGATATTATATAAATACCAAAAGCTTCAGCCATGACGGCTTGTTTTCTGGCAAAAGATTGTTGATTTTTTAGTGGAAGAAGGTAAAGAGTGTGGGTGAAATAGTGTGTATGGATGGATTAAAAGAATCTCGTTCCGTGTTTTTTCCTTTTCTAGTTCTCGAAGAATCTCGCTCCGTTATTTTCTCCCTTTCTAGTTCTCGAAGAATCTTGTTCTATATTTTCTCCTTTTCTAGTTCTCGAAGAATCTCGTTCCGTATTCTCTCCTTTTCTAGTTCTCGAAGAATCTCGTTCCATATTCTCTCCTTTTCTAGTTCTCGAAGAATCTCGTTCCGTATTCTCTCATTTTCTAGTTGTCGAAGAATCTAGTTCCATATTCTTTTCTTTTCTAGTTCTCAAAGAATCTAGTTCCGTATATAGATGTCAATGATAGATGTCAATGATTGATGTCAATGATAGATGTCAATCAAAGTTACACAAGGCAATTAAATCTTACAAACACCATCAAAAAACTTATATAATATGCTTCATATATTAAACATAAAATAAATAAAATATATTCCTCCATTCATTGCTTCACTTGACTCAAAAGATGATAACTTTCACTAAGGTGTTTATAATAAAACTTCAAACATTCTGAAACCTAGCTACAAACAACCCAACAAACCCTAGCTAGAAACGGTTTCCATAAACCAAGTTATACGCGATGAATCCTCTGTTAATCAACTTGTTCCCACCAATTTCCGCTCTTTTAGCCGTCTAATTTCGACGTAAAGTTCACCGTTATCTGCTCTATGTGGTGAATAATTGATATGATTAGACCACGAAAGTACTCCATCCGGTAGTTAACAGAGGAACGTCGGCAGGGTTCTAGCGACAACCCACACGACATACATCAGTAGCGACCTGGGAAAACTTTTACAAGGAATGTATAACTCGATATCAGAACATCCTTGATTAATACAAGACGCAGGAATTCATGGATTTAGGTTGGCTATGATATCTATTCGGTCATCTTTCCAAACTGCAACACACGAATATGTTGTTCCCAATTTGTAAGATATCATCACAAAGCCACATTGTTTACATGCAGTGTATAGTGTTCTAATATCACCATATTCAAGCATTCTAAACCCTAGCTAGAAACAACCCAACAAACTCCGGATACTGAAAACCTTCAGCATCCACACCCTCAGTACTCTCACACACCCACCGTCGTCGCCACCGAACAAACTCCGGATACTGAAAACGCTATCTAAAGAATTACTAAAATTTATTAAACGGTTGTTCGGTTTTACACAAAAAAATAAAAATAAAAAACTTATATACGGGTCGTATAGCATTATACGACCCGTATACAGATCTTAAAAACCTAAAAATCTGATCAAACCTCACAAAAATAAACACATTTGACCGTATAACATTATATTGCTCCTATACAATTGTATACGGCTCGTATAACGTTATACGACCCGTATACATGTAAAAAAAAAAGATTCACTGCATTTATTTCTGTGCAAAATCATTCTATACGGGCCTTATAACCTTATACAGCCCTTGTACACTAGGGATGTGAAAATAAGACTATAGGGATGTATGTATAGAAGGGCCCTTAAGTAATAATTATGAAAAACAAGACATTAATACTTAAATAAAAAATAGTTCATCATCATGTTTGGTATCTATACGTATATTTAAATAAACTAGTGAAATTTATGTGTGTTGCGACAGATATTTTGACGATATTGGTTCGTTATGATACCGATGCCCTCGGTATAAGTGTATAACAATCAAAAGAGATATATGATCTAAAACTATAAAAACAAATGCTGGTCCTTGAAAATACAAAAGAAAAAGTTAATATTGACTTTTATAAATATGTAATTGGAAAAAATAATCATAGTGTGACTATTTATCAATATTTTTTTACAGTTGTGTACTTATGTTTCAAAGAGCATGTCAAAATTGGCTCATCCAAGTCAAACATCGATATCTCAAGAGCAAAGAGAATTACCGTAGGCTTAACGGTGTGGGGGTCGGCTCAGGACCGGCGAGCCACGTCGGGCTCTGTCCACACGACCCACACCTGGGTCGTCCTAGTCACCATCGTCCTCTCCCGACCTTCCTCGATGGGCCAATCCCATGGTTTTATCCTTTTTTTTTCACTTATTCTTTTTACAAAATAATAAAATGAGGTTATTTAAAAATAAACTAAAGAATGGTAGATGAGATATAACATCAACAGGTTTTCGGGCTTCGGGCGACGATGCTCTGTTATTGTAAAACGAACGCAAAGCCTAAGGTAAAACCTTTGCTCTGTCATTAAAAATTAAAAAGTTTTATTTTCGTTTAATAAATATTATTTTACAATGAATTTAAAGACTACTTTTTAATTTATTTTTTATAATTTTAATTTTTAATTTATTGTTTATAATAAAATAATGGTTTTCATTTTGTTTCTGGATTACGTTATTACATATCACATTATTATAGTTTTGTTTATTTACTTTAACAATACTTTCTATAAAATATCTTTCTATAAAACGGTTGTTCATTTTTTTAAAAATTATATAACTACATACTAGTATCGATTTGGTTCATTACGTTACCTTTTTATTTTTAGGTTAGGTTTTAATTTTTTTAATGTAATAGGTTTAAATACTATTAATTTTAGTATTTAATTTAAGTTTACGTAGATTATATATATAATATATATAGGGAGGGGCTCATGCGAGAGCTCCATTTATTGCGAGAACCGCGAGAACCAATGTGAACACAACCTAAAATAGCTAAAAAAATCTAACACCCCCCCCCCCCCCAAAGCTAAATGCTAAAAACTAAAACCCCCAAAAAACCTAAAAAAAAACCTAACCCCCCCCCCCCCAAAGCAAAAATGCTAAAAACTAAACCCCCAAAAAACCTAACAAAATCAAAAAAAAAAAAATTAAAATTTTTTTTTTTAATATTTTTTATGCTCAAATCGCTACTTTTAGTGGCAAAAAAAAAAATTTAATTTTTTTTTTTTGGCTTCGAAAAGTAGCGATTTTTATATAAAAAATATAAAAAAAATAAAAAAATTTGTGTGATTTTTAGCTATTTTTAGGCATTTTTGGTTGTGTTCACATTGGTTCTCGCGGTTCTCGCAATAAGAGGTGGTTCTCGCATGATCTTCTCCCTATATATATATATATATTGGGTAGCTGTTGTTAAACCAGGTCGAATCCTTTATGAAATGGGTGGAGTAACAGAAAATATAGCCCGAAGGGCTATTTCAATAGCAGCGTCCAAAATGCCTATACGAGCTCAATTCATCATTTCGGGATAAAAAAGAAATAGGCCTTAAAATTACCGGGTGCAGGTTTCTTTTTTTGAACAAATAATATTTCTTTTTTTTCTTCGACCTTTGTATTGTAAAAAACAGGAAAAAAATGATATGATTCAACCTCAGACCCATTTGAATGTAGCAGATAACAGCGGGGCTCGAGAATTGATGTGTATTCGAATTGTTGGGATTGAACCCTACCAGAGGAACATATAATGTAAAGCCAAAACCTGGTCACAACAGTGGATTCACAATAAGCAGACGTTTACTCTAAGCTCTCCCCTTAACAGTGGTTATCTATCTGCTGATACACTCTTAAGTACTGCTCTGAAGAACAACTGATGAACCAAACACTGATGGAACAGCTAAAGACTGCTAAAAGGTAAACACTGAGCTCTATCTACTGTTGTCTCTTAAGTACTGCTGAAGACCCAAGCACTGCTCATTCAAAGACTGATCACCTTATGAAGAAAGCACTGATGTTCAAGTAATCAGTGCTTAGGCTACAACAGTGGAACGTGAACAGTGTTAGACTTGTTTTGTATTTTATTATCAATCAGTTGTTAGACATCAGTAGTTTGTATAGACCAGTGTTTATAGTTTGTTAGGCTGTTAGATGTCACTATCATGGTGACGTCAGCTGAGGTACATCAGTAGTTTGGTTTGCCTATAAATATGACAGTACTCTGTACTGTTACTTGATTTGTTTTGAGAGAGTTCTTCTCCTCAATTCAATCCTTTCATCTTGTGCAACCAACTCTGAAGTATCAGGCTGAGGGGGAGTTTAGTCTGTAAGCTTGCACTGTAATCTTTTGCTTTTGATGTAATCTTTCGACTCTATGAAAAGCAATTGTTTTTTAAACTAAGTTCTTCTTTGATTGTGCTTACAAAGTTTGTTATTCATTTCCGCTGCACTTAAAACTGTTCATATCTACTTGATTTGTTCAAATTTCACAAACAAGCACAATCATGAGAGCCCTAGATCCTAACAATTGGTATCAGAGCTCGGACAGTCAAATTCGATCTAACAATCAATTTGACATAACAGTTCAGCTCAAAATTCATTGATACTAAGGTTGGTTGTAGTTAGTTGAAAAACAGAGTATCGAGTAAATCATGTTCAAAATGGTTATTCAGAAACTCTGTAAAACAACCAAGATGTCATATGACACACAAATTTCACACAACAAGTGATTTCATGCACAAGACACTCATGGTTTCTAGATCTGAAAACAATATCTGTTAAACTATGAGATTATTTCTTATTTTCCAAATTGATCTCAATTGTTGATGTAAAATTTGTGATGTTTTTATTAAATACTAAAGTATGAACCTCAGATTAACAAAACCTATGTTCATAAAACATTGATGTTTTGCTAACATAAAAAGAGGGAAATTAAAACTTTAGTTATTCAGATCTTATGTGTTGAAAACAGGTTGAGTTCCTCAAAAGGACAAAATCAACTATGTTAAAATACATTAAGAAAATTCACAAAAACTCTGAAGTGTGGTTATCTCAAAACTTTTGAATTCACAAAAACTCTTGAATTCAGAAGAAAAGAGTATAAACTTAAAGCACTTAAGAGTCAGAACTTGGGGTAATAATGGTCATTAAGCAACTGTCTGTGCTTATTGGTTCAAGAAAGTTCAGGTGATATTAGTGTCTCCAGTGATTGAATTTCAAGAGGACTAGACAAATGTTCAAAAATTCATCCATGTGTCCTCATGTTTGCAAATCAACTGTCAAAGAAAATGGTACCAAACAGTGGTCAAAATATCCAAAATTTTCCTACCACTGTTGTCAAACCACTGACCATTTTCAATAACTTGAGAATGATGTGATTATGTACTTTATTGAAATTATACCAGATCCTTTTTGATGCTATTCTCAGAAAATCCTTTAACCATTTCTTTTTCTTTCTTGTTCAAAGGATTTTTTCGAATAATCAGGATATATTGTTCATTTTTTTGAATAATATATTTGGAACTTTTGCTTGTTTTTGTTGGCATTAGTTTCAGTTCCTGTCAGGATGTAATACCTTATTTTTGTTGGTATTATTGTCCTCTTAAATGGGTCAAAAGGAAATGGTACATATGTCAAGATCATGTCATACTCAGGTGTGTTCCTAAACTTTTATCAAAGGTTGATTGCTAACTGTGCTTGAATTACTAGGGTACTCATGTTTTAATTGAATATTAAACGAAAATGAGTTGCCTTAGCAAAAAGTTTTCATCATCTGGGGTACTAAACCACTGTTGAAAATTCTTTTGAAAAAGTTTTCATGTTGAAAATGTTTTGTGCAACCACTGTTTTTCAAAATTGACATGTGGCAAAACCTTGAATGAAAATTCTCAAAACTGTTGCCGGAATACTTGTCCTTCAGATCTGTACCATTTACCCTAACCACTGTTTTGTTCCAACGTCTGACCTCTAAACACTGTCCACTGCTGAAAGTTAACCACTGATCCCTCATTTTCTTGACAAGCACTGATGTTCAAAATCAGTGTCCTATCCACTGATATGCTATCCACTGATAGTAAAAATCATCCACTGCCCAAATTTTTTTACCGTTGTAACCACTGATGCTTGATACGTCAGTGGCCCTTAAAACAACTGTTTTCCATCCTTCATCCATTTCATCAGTGTTTGACACGTGGTCAGTTTTTAGCCTTCAGATCAAAATAACCGCTGCCACATCAGCAATCATTTTTTCCCAAATAAAACCCTGCCCTAAACCCCCAAACAGGGTTTTACACTATCGAATTGAATTCCAAAATTCTCTTCTCAAAGCAGTTTCCAACTCTTCTTCTCAAAATCATCAAAATCATTCTTCGATCCTTCTTCATCAAAATGACGAAGCCAAAATCAAAATCAAAATCGAAATCAAAACCAAAATCACCATCACCTTCCAAAGAGGTCGCTCAAACGGCCGAAGAACCCATCGAAATACCATACAAACAATCTCACAACTATTTGGGTTTACTCGCAAAACTCAAAGACAACCACACTTTCGACTCCATCATTGATACAATATCTGCATCAAAGTACAAAACTTTGTTGACAATAAATGCTCCTATCTATCTGCAAACCCAGAGAGAGTTTTGGAAAAAGGCGACGCTTGAGATACAAGACGATAAAGTCATTGCCATTAACTCCTCGATACAGGGCAAAGTGATTCAAATTACACCACAATCAATCTCCAAAGTCTTTAAACTCGACGATCAGGAAGGTAAAATCTCTTTTGATAAAGCCGAGATGAAAACTGATTTCGTAAAAAGGGGATATGCAGAACAATCAAAGGTAGATACCTTACAAAAAGGTTATTTCCCTTCTGCACCTAGGTTTTTATTTCACACACTTTTGATGTGTGTTTCGAATAAAACAACATCGTTCAACGAAATACCATTAAAGATTCAATGCCTGGGATATGCTATTCTAAACAACAAAAACTACAACTACTCCCAGGAGATCTTTAATGACTTGATAAAAAATGTTGATAGCAAAGCATTTTTACTTTTTCCAAGATTTTTGAGTTATTATTTTGAACAAAAATTCGAAAAGGAAAATGCAAATTTGCTCAAACAAGGTGTTTATTGTCAAATAAAAAGCTTAACAAATGAAACATTCTCAAGAATGATGGCACCTATAAAAACAAAAGCAGAGGTGTCTGAGCAGAATTTAGCAGTTACAACTGCTCCTCAGACATCTGCTGCTGAGCCCACTGCTCCAGGTGATCATGGCAGCACTACCACTGCCTTGAAACCCACACCTGAAATTACCAAAAAGACCAAAAGAAAAACATCCAGAAAACCCACCAAACCCAATACAATGGCAACTCTGGAAGATGAGATCCCAGAGCAAATGCCAGTGACAACACAAAAGTCACCACAAACCACTGCTGCTACTTCCTCACAGCAGTTGGAAGAAAGATCTACACCATTGCCTAAAACTCATCCTGCATCCTCACAAAAGGATCAGGTTGTAAGCACAGGGACCCCACAATATGAAGCTCCGGATTCAATTGGATCCATCTTCCTCAGTCCTGATCCCAAGGACATGTCTCTTTCAACTCCCATACCCTCACCAATCATATTACCACAAACCATGCTACCCTTGTTGCATGCAGCTGCTATAGCTCAGACACAAACCAGTTCCTCTCTATCACCTATCACTGAGAGTATACCCCCACAAGTGACTGGGTCTGATGCTACTACTCCTGCTATCCCAGCAACAATTGAGGAGGTTACACCCCCTGAGTTACAAGTAACTCTTGGTGGTAGTTCAAGTGGAGCAGCAACTACAACTGATGGATCAACAGATCTTCAGTTGGCCAGTTGTTTCATTAATCAGACTCCCTTGAAGGCAATTTCTTCCATAGCACCACTGGCAACCACTAGTGAGTTAGTTTTAACCACTGGTAAAATAACAAGGTTATCAAGTGCTGAAGAAAGAAGTCCCCAGTACCAAGAACAAGGGGCATCAATGGGTGATTTTTGGGACTCAGTTCCTAAGTCACACATTGATACAACCACTGCTGGTGGGAATTCAGATGATCCTACAAATGTAGGTGATGATTCAAAATATCAGAAATTGACGGAAAGAGTTGAAAAAGTTGAAGAATCAGTTGCTGAAATTAAAGATATGGTGCAAGAGATTTTAAAAGCTCAAAAAGCACAAGCCACTGCTGTTCCTGCTCAAGCACCTGCACAACATGCATTTGCTGAAAATGAGCTTTGGAATATTTTTAAACCTATGCTTGAAAAACAGCAACATATGGCTGATCAAAAGCATGCTATTCATGTACAAATGCTGACCAACATGGTGGAATCAAGGTTTAAAGACACTCAAGCAGATATCAAGGCTATCAAGGCCAGCATACAAAAGACTGCCCATGGTGGAAAAATTCCCTCTTCCATCCTCTTCATGGATACACCCCTTGCAGATAATGCCAAAAAGGGGGAGAAAATCAAGTTGAGAAAGAAAGGAATAGAAGATGGGCTGTATATTGAACCAGAAGAAGAAAAACAGTCATCTAAACCACCTCAAACCACAAAATCCAAAACTTCAATTCAAACAGCTGATACATCAGTAGTTACAAAAACTGCTGTCAGTAGCCAAACAGCTGCCATGCCATCAACACACACATCTTCAACACACACCACTCTATCACACACCATCACATCCACTGTTCCACTACCATCATCATCTACAATCATATCACCACCACTGCCTCCTGCCATAAAGCAGAAGACAGCCGATGTTACAACATCTGCTGTAATGACAACAGTGTTTGAAACACCAGTTGGTTTAACCACTGTCAGTCAATCACAATCACAAACCACTGCTATTCAATCTCATACCACTGATCCACCCAAAACATCATCAGCCTCTCCTACATTAAAAAGGAGAAGGGTTTTGATATCTGATGATTCACCACCACCATCACCAACATCAAAAATTACTTCACCACCGTCATCCCCTGCTCAAAAGCAGAAGACATCTGCTGACATATCAGCAGGTGTAATGACAACAGCCGTTGAAATACCAGTTGTTTCAACAGTTGTTAGTCAATCATCCACCACTGCTCTCACCTTTCCTAAATCACAACCAAAGCTCTTCAACAGAAAAAGAAAGCCAATCTCTGCCGATGAGGGTATACATGATCCTAATGCTGCACAATATCCACTGGAACTTGAAGCTATAAAAAATGAGATGAGGCAATTCTATACAGAAGAAGATCCTTCAAAAAGAAGATTTTCCTCACTCATAGGCTACATGCCACCAGATGATATGGATGATTACCTTAAAATCAAGGCAAGGCAAGCTAAACTAAGAGCTAAAGTTGATAGTGAACGTGAACGTTTAAGCGAAGATGGCATTGCTAAAAGACTGGAGTTCTACTTCACAAAAGTAAAGCAGATAGAAGAGTTTGCACAAGACCTAAACAAAGAAAAGGCTGATCAAAAGAAAAGGTTAAGAAAACAATATCTAGCCTATATCATGAAAGAGAAATTCTATCCTGCTGAAGAACAACAGTTCGAAGAATGGCCAATAGTCGCTCTAAAGCATGAGGCAGAAAGGATTGAGAAAATCAAGAATGATCCTACAAAGAAGAAGAATGCTCCAAACTGGAGCAAATACAAAAGGCTCATTGCTGACCTAACTGCTGAGTATAAGAGAAAGAAAAAGGAGCTGGTGGATGCAAAAATGGATACTGCTGAAACCATATCAAAATGGTCGAAACAGCAGACTGATGAAGCCTATGAAAGGCTAAAGAAAAGAAAGATAACTATTTCAAGCACTTCAAAGAAGCATGAACAAAGAATGAAGCTTGAACAGTAGATAGAAAACCTCAAAACACTGTTCCGGTCTACTTTTGTGACAAACCAAGAAGAAAAAGAACAGTTGACCAGTGAAGAGGTTAAAGAAAAGGAAGTTGAGTACTTCAGAGAATCCATCATGAAAATGGGTCTAAAAGAAGAAAGCTCAGAAAAACTTCAAAACCTTTGTAAAAGGATATTAACCAAACCTGCATCACCAAACACTTCAACAGACATGACAGACATTGAAAGGCAGGAGCTGATTGAAAGAGAAACTGCAGAAGATATAGCTGCAGCAAATGATGTCATAGAAATGGCTTTCAAAAGAATGTCTGAAAGTCTGCAAGTCTTCTCAAGGCCAATATCTCAAAGCTCATCTTCAAATAAATCTCTCCCAAGAAACCCATTGGGTTTAAAAGTACTAAAGTGGATGTCTGATCAAAAGACCCACGTATTGACCCTGGTCAGATCCAATGGCGAAGTGAAGTACATATCAAGGAAAGAAGCACTAGGCCTTAGTGTTCAAGATTTGCAGGATCTCCTTGAACTTTCACTGTGCAGGGATGAAGATGATACAAGTTCCAAGGAATTTGAAGAAGAATTCAAAAGACAAGCAAGGGAACTTCTGATGAGAAATAAAGATCCAGAATAATGATAGGTTTTGGCATTATCTATTCCAGGGGGAGATTGTTGGGATTGAACCCTACCAGAGGAACAGATAATGTAAAGCCAAAACCTGGTCACAACAGTGGATTCACAATAAGCAGACGTTTACTCTAAGCTCTCCCCTTGACAGTGGTTATCTATCTGCTGATACACTCTTAAGTACTGCTCTGAAGAACAACTGATGAACCAAACACTGATGGAACAGCTAAAGACTGCTAAAAGGAAAACACTGAGCTCTATCTACTGTTGTCTCTTAAGTACTGCTGAAGACCCAAGCACTGCTCATTCAAAGACTGATCACCTTATGAAGAAAGCACTGATGTTCAAGTAATCAGTGCTTAGGCTACAACAGTGGAACGTGAACAGTGTTAGACTTGTTTTGTATTTTATTATCAATCAGTTGTTAGACATCAGTAGTTTGTATAGACCAGTGTTTATAGTTTGTTAGGCTGTTAGATATCACTATCATGGTGACGTCAGCTGAGGTACATCAGTAGTTTGGTTTGCCTATAAATATGACAGTACTCTGTACTGTTACTTGATTTGTTTTGAGAGAGTTCTTCTCCTCAATTCAATCCTTTCATCTTGTGCAACCAACTCTGAAGTATCAGGCTGAGGGGGAGTTTAGTCTGTAAGCTTGCACTGTAATCTTTTGCTTTTGATGTAATCTTTCGACTCTATGAAAAGCAATTGTTTTTTAAACTAAGTTCTTCTTTGATTGTGCTTACAAAGTTTGTTATTCATTTCCGCTGCACTTAAAACTGTTCATATCTACTTGATTTGTTCAAATCTCACAAACAAGCACAATCATGAGAGCCCCAGATCCTAACACGAATCATAGGAGCTAGCAATCGTCGATATGCTCATATTGGTGACGTTATTGTTGCTGTGATCAAAGACGCAATTCCAAACATGCCTCTAGAAAGATCAGAAGTGGTCAGAGCTGTAATTCTCTGTACTTGTAAAGAACTTAAACGTGACAACGGTATGATAATACGATATGGTGATAATGCTGCAGTTGTGATTAATCAAGAAGAAAATCCAAAAGGAACTCGTGTTTTTGGTGCGATTGCCCGAGAATTGAGACAGTTCAATTTTATTAAAATAGTTTCATTAGCTCCCGAGGTATTATAAAATGAGACTACGATATGGTTATAGGTTATAGTAGGGTATTATAATCAATTCGGTCGTTGTGGTCGGAGTCTATTATGGATTTCGGACCACATTCTCCATAAGACCCTTCTATCTCTTCCTTCTCCGAGCTCACGTTATGGAAGAAGGAGAAGAAGGAGCTGAGAAGAAGATATCACTGGTTTTATTACGGGACAGCTCATAATGTTCATATCGATCTATTATGCGCCTCTGCATCTAGCACTGGGTAGACCTCATACAATAACTGTCCTAGCTCTACCGTATATATATATATAGGGTCAAGATTGGCCCGGTGGCGCTTTCGTAAATAACATAATTTTATTATGTGGACGCTCTTCATTAAGGGTAAAAAGGTCTTTTGACTTCTCTACACAAAACGCCAAACTAATGAATAAAGCTCCACTAAATTCCCCGACTTAAAATACAAAGCACACGTCATCCTAATCTAAACGTCATTAAAATATAAAACGCCGAACTTTGTTTTTAAACAATAAAGCTGAACAAACAGTAACTGAAACGACAAAACTTAATTACTAGCATTTATTATAATAAAATCCCGCCTAAAATACGTGCCTAAACATCCTATGTAAAAAACATCTCAGACCATCCATTACACACACCAAACCCAAAACACCATATTTTAATATATACCATTCATTTTAGAAACACCAAAAAACCCAAACATCAAAGATTCCAAAAATCGACGTTTCTTTGAGATACACTATTTTCTCATAAAAACGCCAAAAAGTTAAAAAATAAAAAATGGCAAACATCGTTTCTTGGAAATTCAATATTGTTCTACGCGAAGTTTGGCCGAATAGATTGTTAGCTGAGGGGTATAACTCAATAACATTTTGCTACATGAGATGGGCAAATCTTCAAGAAATAGATGCTGATGTCAGACTTATGTCCTTGATGTATATTTGAATCACATGAAGACTCGGATGACACTGAAGAGTGGGATGAAGATAAAGATGAACTTCAAACAAAAAACCCAAGTCATTTTGTGCTTCCAAACGGCCACAAAAAAGCTACATCAACAACAAAAAAGAAATGAATCATACCAAAGTCAAACCGCCAGTTAAGATGTTCCAAGAAAAAAGAGACTGATGACAATGAAAATTTGGAAGATGAATTGTTTCTATTTTTTTTAATTTTCTTTTTCTGTTGTTTGTTATGTAATTTTCAGCTAAGAACAAAATACATTATTTCTCTAAAAAATATAATAAAACGTCACACTGACAAATGCTGTGAAACACCATCATGCCATAAAACGCCCAAAACTCCCAAACTATAATAAAATTACTTTGAACAACTATTATTAAAAACTCAAAAAAAAGTATAAAACAAGGTACAAGAGAATAGAAAAAAGTGTCATCTTTATCTAAACCCCATTAAAAATATAAAACGCCAAAATCTCAAAAAGGTGAAACGATAAACAGATGAAGCTGAACAAACAGTATCTACAAAAACAGTAAACTGAAGCGACATAAACTTTATTATTAACATTTATTATATTAAAAGTCACTGCATGGGAAATTGAATTTATTTATCTTTTCAAAACGCATTAATTACTTGTAGAATTTATTTATCTTTTCAAAATGTCATAATTACATGTCACTTATATAGACTGCATCCTACATGTGCGAGAAAAAAGTCATTATAAAAGTAGAACATGTAAACACAACTTAAAACTCTCTACGCATTATCTAAAATGCCACATATTGTCCAAAACACCATAAAACTTAAAAAATGGCCATGGTTATTGCATGGAGGTTTGAAAGGACGAAGAGACGTTTCATCCTAAAAAGTTCTTTGATAGGAGACAATCGAAGCCATACTTAGTATGGATGAAGGGGTTCAGAAGGATACTTCTGGCCCTTGGGGTTCCAATGGCCAACGATTGTGAAAAGAACCCGAACGGTAATAAGAAGATTGGAGAGAAAATTTCCAGCAGAAAATGATGAGACAGATCCAAAAAAAAAAATGGTAAAACGCCATGTAGTTAATGAAACTAATTAACGCCAAAATAATCTTAGACACAAAAAATAAAGCAGCAGGTGACACACGAGATTGGGAAAAAAGAACATTAAAAAAACATAAAAGCCCCTCGAACCCTGATTAAATCTCACGCCACGTGTTCCATCAGGATGCGTTCTCACTGTTCTCACACTTTAGGGCATTTTCTTCTGATCCTGTTTCTATATATATGTATATATATATATATATATATATATAGAGTAGGAGTTGGGTAGAAAACCTTATTTTCCTAGAAAGTCTAGGAAGCAATCAGAACGTGACATGTGGCATTGAAGGATTTTAACTAAAAGGGCAATTGTGTAATTTGACATTTTATTTTAATTTTGGAATTTATATCTCATTAACTAACTATGCACGATTTTATGGTAACTGATTCTCCATGATTTTCCAAATACTACCAGATGTAAATATCAATCAAATTCTCATTCGTTCCTTTCACAATCTTGATCAACTTTATTCGTAAATCATTTTTTACGTGAGAGATAGTTATGGTTTCAAACACAATTCTTGATTGCGGATATGGAAAATACACTTCTTTTTCTGTTTCCTATTATCTGGTCTGTATCGATTTTTAATTATATCTAGAAACCACCAGAATGTTCTTGACGTTGTGTTTTAACGGCAAGCAGATTCATACAGTTGTGTTTTAGCATTCAGATTCATACAGTTGTGTTTTAACCGTAAGCAGATTCATACAGTTGTGTTTTAGCATTCAGATTCATACAGTTGTGTTTTAATAGCAAGCAGATTCATACAGTTATGTTTTAGCATTCAGATTCATATAGTTGTGTTTTAACAGCAAGCAGATCCATACAGTTATGTTTTAACAGCAAGCAGATTCATACAGTTGTGTTTTAACAGCAAGCAGATTCATACAGTTGTGTTTTAGCATTCAGATTCATACAGTTGTGTTTTAACAGCAAGCAGATTCATACAGTGTGTTTTAGCATTCAGATTCATATAGTTGTGTTTTAACAGCAAGCAGATTCATACGCTGTGTTTTACCATCCATGCTGGTAATGCTGGAGGATTTCTTGACGTTGTGTTTTAACAGCAAGCAGATTAGCCAATAGATTAATACGATGTGTTTTCTTGATGTGTTTCTTCATGAAGGATAGAAGGAAGAGAGAGAGAGAGAGAGAGAGAGAGAAAGGGGGAGAGAGAGAGAGAGAGAGAGAGAGAGAGAGAAAATCGCAAGAAATGTGGGGTGGTTATGGAATAACAATTATTTCCATATTTAAAACAAGCTAAATGACATATCTACCCCTGATTAATTAAATAATCCTATTTTTAAGAAACACGTATTACCAAAATGCCACCAAGATGATCTCAACCATTAAACACACCCATTGGATGGCCCAGATCGCTTCCTAGACTTTCTAGGAAAAAAACACTTTCCGTAGGATCCCCACTCATATATATATATATCTATATATATATATGTATATATATATATATGTATATATATGTATATATATATATATATATATATATATATATACACTATTCGTTTACCCGCGCGATTCGGCGGGAGTGACGATTTACAATAGGATACTCGTTTACCGTTAGTTTATCAGTCGTCTCGTGATATATTGTATAGTACTTAAGTTAGTTTTCTTATGATGGAAGTCACCTTAATTATCGGATACGCACACATGCAGACGAATGGGGTTTCAGTCACCACAGTGGTAGTCAACAGTGGCACCACAAGTGGTGGCCAGGGTTTGCCATTTCATGTGTCATCAGCAGAAACCGATGGTGACGGCGGTTAGGGTTTCACCACAGTGATGAAGATGGCTTCAGGAAAGCTAAGACTCGAAAAGTACAGCAAAACGATATGGCTCAAATCTACTAGAAATCATGGTTGCAAGGTGGGTTGCAGATCAAACCCTACCATCTGCCATCTTTGCCATGCCAAAATCAACTGGAAAAACAATTTTGAGATCATCATAGCCGATTGACAGAACCGTCGATTACCACAGCCAACAAATAAATTGTAGCAAAAATACCGTAATTATATCACAAAACTGCTAAAAAACCAACGATTAAGTAGGCTCACATATAGATCACAGCTAAGCAACCAAAAGCCCTAAATAGACAGTATAACATTGATACAGTAGGCTCACAAAAAGATCACAGCCAAGAAACCAAAACCCATAAGAAAATTAACGACAAAGTCAAACAATTGAACTTTGAAATAAAAAATTAACATTCATCCAATCCAATTAAAGAAAAAGTAGGCTCACATATTGATCACAGCCAAGCAACCAAAAGCCCTAAATAAACAGTATACCATCCATACAGTAGGCTCAGGAAAAGATCAATATTAATTTTGCTTTCCAATTATACCGTTACTCACACCAGAAATCGTGACTGCAAGGCGGGTTTCAGGTCAAACCCTAGCATCCGCCATCATTGCGATGCCAAAATCAACTAGAAAAAGAATTTTGAGATCATCATAACCTAGTGACAGAACCATCGATTACCACAGCCAAACAACAAAACTGTAGCAAAATACCGTAATTAGATCACAAAACTGCTAAAAACCATCGATTAAGTAGGCTCACATATAGATCACAGCCAAGTAACCAAAAGCCCTAAATAGATAGTATAACATCGATACAGTAGGCTCACAAAAAGATCACAGCCAAGAAACCAAAACCCATAAGAAAATTAACGACAAAGTCAAACAATTGAACTTTGAAATAAAAAATTAACATTCATCCAATCCAATTAACGACAAAGTAGGCTCACATATAGATCACAACCAAGAAACCAAAAGCCCTAAATAGACAGTATAACATCTATACAATAGGCTCACAAAAAGATCACAGCCAAGAAACCAAAACCCATAAGAAAATTAACGACAAAGTCAAACAATTGAACTTTGAAGTAAAAAATTAACATTCATCCATTCCAATTAACGACGAAGTAGGCTCACATAAATATCACAACCAAGCAACCAAAAGCCCTAAATAGATAGTATAACATCGATACAGTAGGCTCACAAAAAGATCACAGCTAAGAAACCTTACCGGAGATATCTGTACTATATATAAAAGCATATGAGAGTCGATAAGACTACCATCGTTGTTGCCAAAAAAACACAAAATAATGTGACCGAATAACTTACCGGAGATAGCTCATCGTCGATAGTGATGAAGATCTAAAGTTGTGTACTCAGCCACTATTACAAACTGTTTAGGACATCAAAGATATGAGAGTCGATAAGACTATAGTCGTTATTGCCAAAAAAACAAAATAATGTGACCGAATAACTTACCGGGGATATTTCATCATCCACAGTGATGAAGATGGCTTTAGGAAAGCCAAGACTCGAAAAGTACAGCAAAACTTCTCATAGCTGATGTTACAGGCCTTAACCTCAACATCCGATTCCCCAAACCCTACATAAACATAAAACATCAACCAGTTTTCATCCTAACAACATTTTTATTTATTAAAACAGACGCTACACCAATTCACTTACCTGAGAGGATAATCTGGTAACTCCTCTGGCTTTTTGCCTTAAAATCCCCCACATCTTTTCTTATTTTACGTCAAAACCTTCAAATACAACAGATATCAAAATGAAAGTATGATAAACAGTTACTAAAGACAATAACCTAGATTTCAAAATTCAAACACATAAGAACGTCATTACAAAGCACTGAGAAGCAATTAATGACAAAAAAAAACGAATAATCAACACATATATTTTCTTCTTTTACATCAAAACCTTCAAGTAAAACAAATACCGAAAACGTAAATATGATTAGCAGTTCCTACAAACAATAACCTAGATTTCAAAGTCCAGATACATAAGAACACAATTACAAAGCACGAATAAGCAATTTTTAACACTAACAATGGGACCGAATAACTTACCGAAGATATTTCATCATCGAAAGTGATGAAGATCTAAAGTTGTGTACTCAGCCAATGTTACAAACTGTTTAGGATATCAAAGATACTAGAGTCGATAAGACTACCGTCGTTGCAAAAAAAACACAAAATAATGTGACTGAATAACTTACCAGAGATATTTCATCGTCGACAGTCATGAAGATGGCTTCAGGAAAGCCAAGACTCAAAAAGTACAGCAAAATGATGTGGCTCAGATCTACCAGAAATCATGGCTACAAGGTGGGTGCGAAGCTGGCTAATTGCGCAGATCTGAAGAGGAATCATAGATCTGAAGAAGAAACAAACACAGATCTAAAGAGGAATCGCACAGATCTGGTCTTCTTGAATCGCCAGAGAAGGAGAGAGTAGATGGAGGCGGATAAGAAATGAGAGACCCTGAAACCCTAATGTGGTATTCGTGTTTTTTTCAATTTTGTGAGTGAGGGTATAATTGGGATTGTAAATTATATCGTGCTTTAGAGGGTTGTATATTATGTATTAAGGGTGTTTTAAGGGAATGGCAAATTACCTTAAGAAGTCCTTGGATATGCTTTTATATATAGTATAGGTATATAGGGTGTGGTTCTAGAGTGAACACTAGTGTATTTGTGAACTGGGTGAACAAATCATGACCATTGATTTACATCATTAAATCGTAAAATACACTAGTGCATTTTCATAATCAAATTCTTTCCATTGATTTACACTTGTGTTTTGATAACCAAAGGCTAGGATTATTTCACTGGTGTTCACAATCAAGAAGGTTTTCCCGTTCTACTTAGGTATTCTTTTCTATGTTTCTGTCTAATTCTTCGCATTAACGCATCGTAACGGGCGTGCGTGGTTCAACAATTTTACGTCTGCTTTTCGTTCGGTGTTATTTTTCTTTTTTTATTTATTTTATTTTTACGAACATTTTCAATGTTGGGGTCGCTGGAAGTAGTGTGACATTGGTGCTACTTGGCACAGTTTTACTAATGTCTTTAACCTATTAAGTTTTTTACTAATAATTTGTTCAAGTTTACCCTTATACTCCTTTTACTTAAAAAAACTATTTTTACGTGCATATTTTTATATAAGTGTCAGTATAAATATGATTTGCTCTACTTTTTGACGTAATCTTTTTTCTGGAACACGAATCAGGTCAAATATAAAACGTTTATATTAAAAAAACCATTTTATGTGCACATTTTTATGTAATATAAATTTGAGCTGATCCATATTTTGATTTGGGAGATGAGTCCAGACAAATATAATATGTATTCGTGCGTATTTTATCTATGTTTCGTAAATTTTGTTTCGAATCATGTGGAGTCAAATTGTAGTTTCTTTTCTATGTATGAGTCAGATCACATATAAATTCGATTACTTTACATTTTGATCCAATCATAATTCTTATAAAGGTTATTTCGAGTTCAATCAGACACGTCAAAACGCACGTTTTCATACGGTTAACGCAACACATGACGTTTGAAGTAATCCATTCAATGTTTGCGATGTTCTCGCGTCGCAACGCGCGCGGATCTTAGTGCTAGTTTACTTTTATTAACGTCATATTCGGTTTATTGTTGCTAGCTAACCATAGAAGTCCTTAAGGGAAAATTAAAAAAAAATGGCAATTGACCAAAACCACATTTAGATTTGGTCACCTTATGTGTTCTTTCTTGGAGCGACGCATCAAGTACAGGATGTGTCTGGAAGTGTACGGGACGTGTCTTTGGAAATCTTTTCACCTATGCGTCTGAAAGTGCACGTCGTCCAACGGAAAACTTTCAGATTCACGGAAAACTAGTATATGATTGTTTTCTTTTGACTTACTTTTTCATCAAGTTACACGCACCACGCGCCGGTCAACAAAAATTTAAATTCCTAGTATCCATTTAGCTCACTTGTTTAAATTCAACGCATCCCTTTGGCGGGTTGTAATTTTTTTTAATGCACCCATTCAATTACCATTTTCTATGTAAGAAACTACTTTAAATTAAAGGAAGCATAATGAGACAAATACATTAGCATACGTTTATACGCCCACACACGGGTGTGTGTTTTATTACAAGCTAGGAACTCGATCGCAACACATCTATCACAAGCTAAAAAGCTTGTGACGGCAATCAATATTATTCTTAGGACATGAAACAACATCCATCTTATTTAAAACTCAACCCTTGGGATTGCGAGTTGGCAGTGCTGGACTTCGAGTCCGCAGTCGTTGGTGAGCCTCTGAGCCTTACTTTCAATTTGTGGAGCGGTCCGTAGTCCACTTTGTTGCCGGGCTTGGGTAAGCACCTGCTGGATTGCATCGCACTGGCACTGCGGATTCACTTGCTTTAGCTGGCTACAACACTGTTGTAGGTGTTGCTGCTCTTTCTGAAACGGTCTCCGGGGGTTCATGATCCCCTGAGTGAGGTGCATCTGGCAATGGTTCAGCTGCTTGATTGAGACCTGGCTGCGGCATTGCTCTTGAGGGTTGTCCAGTCCGTCCCAAAGCGCAATCATATCATTTTCCTGCACGGTGTTGGTGGTGGTGGTGGTGATGGTGGTTCTATAGGCCGAAACGGCCGAAAACGCTACGAGGGCGGTGAAGGCGAGGGCAAAAAGTGCAAGTTTGGCCATTGTTGTTAACACTTGATGGTTGCTGGTGGCAAAGGAGGTTGGTTTATAGAGGATTTGCATGGGAGGTAAGAGAAGTACGTGGTGATTGTTAATCAGTACTTGTCATGTATATATAACTTCCAATGACACGTTTAGTAAAGAATGCAACAAGTGGTGTAGGCCTTTTTGTTTTTGCATACACTAACTCGATTTTTTATCATTGCATATTATTAATTAATAATTAATAATTAATAATTTGAGATAAAATACATGTGTTCATATTTTATAAAAAAAGGTAGCAGCAAATTGAAATCATAAGTAAATTAAAATAGAATTTTTAAATATTAATAATTAATAATTTGAGATTGGGAAAATTATCAAAATGTCACTTGACCAACCCCACTTACCAAAATGTCACCCTCCAGCGTCCATGAGCCGACTCATCTGGTATGGGAAGCGTCTGCAGTAAAGTTGAAGAGTCTATGAATGAGGTGGTTACATGTGTCCAACAAAGGTGATATGTCAGTGGACGCATAGTATTAACGCTCTAAAACGGCTTGCGTCAATCATATAAAAAAGGTGCGGCTTGCGTCTGTGTAGTCCATGGCTGACGCATTAGAATGATTGTTGAGGTGATCAGGCTGAGCAACCGGAGTGGTCTGGCTGACGCACTGGAGGCGTCTTGTAGACACACCGGAGTTCTCTAGCCGACGCACTAGAGGTGTTTGGTTGACGCAAAAGGTTGTTAGCCTTAGGAGTCAGCCAGACACGTCGGAGAGGTCTGACCGACGCACCGGAGTAGTCTTTAAACAGTACAATCGTACTGCAGACGCCTCTGAGTGCAAGCCGACGCACCGTAGTGGTCTGGTGACGCACTTGATTGGTCTGTAACCGTACATCCATACGGCAGACGCCTCCGTCTTCCAGGCCGACACAAGTAGACGCTTTAAATGTCCATATTGCCTCAATAAGATTCCGACCAATTCTTCATCACTTTTAAGGAGCTGGGACCCATAAAATTCATTCTTCATCTTTTATTGTGTGGTTATTATCTTTTGTTACAACCAATATACTTTTCAAGTCTATTCCCTTAATTATTATTGGTGTTAGATTTGTTGTTTACCTGGGTGGAAACTGGAAAGTTTTTAATAACAGCATGGAATATGCTGTAGATTCTGATTCAATCAAACGTCTTTTAGAAATACCAAACAATAATATTTCCAATCCGGAATTTTTGAGGTATCTTTTTGAGATGTGTGGTGTTCAAAATATCACACGATTATCTTACAAGATGTCAACTCTACAGACCCCATTGATATAACGAATGATTATGATCTTTCGTTTTTTTTCCAGCTTACAGAAAAACAATCCCCACGAACTTTTTAAATTATATGTCGTTTAAGAAATTGGCGTTGGTTCATTTTCTGAAAGTCAACCCACTGATTTCAAGTGTCCCGATTTAAACGATCCCGTTTTTGAAACTGGCGACTTTAATGAACATCCGAAAGCAGATTTTGATAACCCTTTACTTGTTTCTTTAACTGGTAAAGAAAAATCTGGATCATCAGTTCGGTTTAAAGAAGGGTATATTTTCCGAAACAAAGAACAGATGAAAATCGAATTAGGAAGATTATGTATTGAAGAATGTTTCCAGTATAAAGTAGTTAGGTCATCAAAAACTAAATATGGCGCAACATGTTTAATTGACAACTACGAGTGGCTTTTTAGAGCATGTAGTCGGAAATCTAGTGAAGTGTTTTACGTAAAATATTTTAACAATAAACATATATGCTCCAAGACGCAGACGCATCCACGGCTGCGTCAAGCAAACCCGAAGGTTGTGGGAAGTTACGTAAAAGAACAACTTAAGGATGGCGGTCGCGTTTACCGAGCTACTGATATTGTTAAAGATTTTAGACAAAATTTTCAAGTCAATTTATCTTACATGTAAGGCTGGCGTGGTAAATGTAACGCGTTACAACTTTTGCAAGGAACATCCAAAAATTCTTTTGCCAAACTTCCATTATATTGCTACAATTTGGAGAGGGCAAATCTAGGAAGTGACACACATATTGACCGACGACGAGAGTCATTTTGAAATCTATTTATCGCCATCGGTGCTGCGGTAAGTGTGATCCTGTATGTATGTAAACATTTTTTTTTATATAATTTGTATCAAATATTTAAAATTTATTTGCTTGCAGGTTCGTACTTTTGTTAACAATTTAAGACCTGTTATTATAATTGACGCGACACATTTGAAAGGTGAGTTTAAAGGGATCATGTTCTTGGCAGTTGGCATGGATGGAAATAATCAGATTTTGCCTATCGGCTACGGTATTGGTAAATCTGAGGACGGTCAGTCTTGGACCTGGTTTTTGTAAAAATTAAAAGAGTGTATTGGTGTTCATCCAGAGTTGGCCATCATATCTGATAGGGCAAATTCGATTCACTTAATGGTACGTGAGGTTTTTCTGGAAGCCTTTCACGGCCTTTGTTGTCGTCATTTGATGGTCAACCTGCGTTTACCGACAAACAAGAAAAAGGAACACAAGGCCCTTTGGTGGAAGACCTGTAAATCCTACAGGTTGTCTGATTTTGAAGAATCGTTCGAAGCACTTTGTGCAGCTGTACTGAGGATTCGACAGATTCTTATAAGTATTGGTTTTGAAAAATGGTCTAGAGCACACTGTCCTAGCAAAACATATCATTATATGACATTTAACAGTGCAGAGTCTATGAACTCTTTATCTAGACATCAGAGGAAAATGCCAATAACCCAACTGCTCGAATTTTTTCGACACTCTGTCCAAGGATGGTTTTATGATCGGCGAAATCAGGGTATCCATGGTAAACATAGGACTGTAAACGAGCCGAGTCGAGCCGAGCTAGACCCAGCTCGAGCTTGGTTCGAACTCAATTTGAGTTGGCATGGCTCGAGCTCGAATTTCAAATCGAGCTGAGATTTGAGGCTCGAGCTCGACTCGATTAGAATTCGAGCTAGCTCGGCTTGGCTTGATCTAGCTCGAACTAACAAAAAACCGCAAAATTTACTACTTAAAAAGCCCTTAAAAATGAATTTCTTGATAGACTAAGGGTCATAATGCCATTTAATTTAACCATATGACTAAATATGCAAGTATAAATAGTTAATTCACTTTGTACATTATCTTTATCTTCTTTTATAGGGGAAATACTCCCTTAGTTTTTGTTTTCTAAGCGACGTGGGATAAAAAATGAAGGATGTAAACCTTATCGAGCCAGCTCACGAGCTAAAGAGCCGAGCCAGACCAAGCTCGAGCTAGGCTCATTTACAAACCAAGCCGAGCCGAGCTGGCTCGTTAATAACCGAGCCAATTTCGAGCCGAGCTTCCTTCGAGCTTTTTTCGAGCGAGTTTTGAGCGAGCTACGAGCCACGAGTTTTTTGAACACCCCTAGGTAAACAATTGCTTATGGACTAGGCTGAGAAAAAAAAATTGAAAAGAAGATAGCCAATTTTAGGACTTGGACCATTGATGGCATCGGTGTTCACACTTTTGACGTTGAAGACGGGAAAAAAAGAGGCCTAGTCGACTTCTCGAACCGAACATGCAGTTGTAGGGTATGGCAAGTATCTGGGTTTCCGTGTGGCCATGTGATTGCAGTTTCAAGATTTCTAGGTGAAACAAACTGCAGTCATTATGCGTTTTCTTGTTATAGCAACGAAGTTTACAAAAGAACGTATGAAGATGCGATATATCCACTACCGCATAAATCTGAATGGGAAGTACCTGATGGCTTGATCAATCTTCTGCCACCACATATTACTAAACGTCAAGCTGGTCGTCCTAAGGAAAACAAAAGAATCCTATCTAGAGGAGAGGAACCCATTCATGTATATTGTGGTCGATGTAAAATGTATGACCATCATTGTGACAGTTGCCCATTCCCCATGCTATCCCAGAATTCGTCGCGTCGAGGTTCAACCAAACAAACTTCTACACAACTTGAAGCCATGCAAGTTGAACCAGAAGAGTTTCAAGATTATGTATATCAAAATACCTTTCCATCGTATAATTTGGGTGACTTCTGATGTTCATGTAACTCATATATATGTATTTTAATTAGTATTTCTAGTGTTTTAAAAAAAGGGAATTTAAATTAATAAATTCCAACCATTATAAATAGGGAAGCAAACCAATGTCTTGAAACCAACGAACATACCAACAGTTGCTACGTCTATTGTTGAAGTTGTTAACCTAGGTTCGTATTTTACACCTCACAACAATGTCTAGCTCATCGGCATAGTGGTCTTAGGAGGAAGACGTAGCAGTTGCGACATCTATTGTCGACGTTGTTAACTTAGGTTCTTATCCTAACATAAACAAAGAATTTTGGAAACGGGTTTTCGTTCAGTTTTGTCTCCATGTTGTTGAGACGAATCGGGACGTGGATCAAGTGAGGTGACGCGGTTGTTTACTCCGCTACAGATGTTCATTGTTTACTTCAATTTTAAACAATGTTGAAAATCCAAATAATGACCTTTCTGAAGATGATCTCCTTACAGACGCCTGCCTTGACTACGCTGAAAAATACGATGAGGACTTTGGACACTGCTCGGCTTGGCAAATTATGAAGAATCAAATCTGAAGATAAACTTTAACTAGTTATTTTGTATTGTTGTGTTTATTTTCTGTTTATGTTTATGTTATGTGGTTAGTTTTTTATTTAGTTTTTTATGTTTACGTTTATGTTTATGTTAAAAGAACGAAAAAAATGTGTACAAAACCCTGTTCTTAGAGACTGAAAAAACGGGTCATAACGGCATAAGACGACCTGTTAAAAATATCGCCTTGTTAGTCCCATGTGAGGTTGTCGCCTGGACCCGGCCTTTTTACCCGCCAGGACTCCGGACAGCCAGATATGGGCCCTTAAAGTGGCTGGCCGGGGCTGTTTTTACAAAAAAATGCACGACACCGGTTCTTGAAAACTGAAAAAACATGTCATAACGGCATAACACGACCCGTTTTAGTTATTGCCTTGTGAGTCCCACGTGAGGTTTTCGCATAGACCCAACCCGTTTACCGGTCAGCCCACCGGGCCGCAAGTTACGGCCCCTTAAACTGGCTGAGCAGGGCTGTTTTTACAAAAAAAAAAAAAAAAGTGCACGAAATGAGTTGTTGAACAATGGGAAAAAGGCTCATAACAGGTAAATTCTAAAAAAATTTATATTTTATATTCAACACTTAATATATGAAAAAAATTCTATACAGCATGTCGGAGCATGGTGTAACTGGCTCGTGAAACCATAGGAAAATCAAAATCCAGGAATCGCCACTTCATCAATCAGTTATCGTTGGACGTTGCTCCAGCCTCAATTTTTCAATCTCCTTGTAGAGTAACATCATGATGCTTTTTGATATGTAAATGGCTCCACCGAAGTAGATCCTGCGTTGTGGGATGTCGATAGAGTAAAGAAAAAATTACAATTTTTTTCCTATAATATAATATTAAAATTAACGTTTGTCAGGTATACATACCGGCGTCAAGAGACGAAGAATATTGGACCATTCTTAAGATTGAATTGCCGTCACTAATTATTACTATATATTTTACAAATAATTGCGATGCAATTAATTGCGGTGATTCGTTTTGCCACCACAAGAGTATATACCAAATTCTTATTGAGTTCGAGTCAGCATTCCTTTGGTTTCTATAACGTATAGGTTATTGGCAAAATGCCGGAGTGAGCGAGTCTGGCGCATTGGAATATGCCGGGGATGTTGTATGGCCTATCAGTTTTCGTCATGTACGATGAAATTCAGGGGTGATCATATGTATGTTACTACAGAATCTTGTTCAAAACCGTTCACTCATATAGGAAGAAGGAAACATACAAGATGCTTGTATGAGATACCAGAGATTTACGGCAGATCAACTGTATGCTGGCCGTTATGCTTGAGTTTTTTATTATTTTAATTATGTATACCAAGTTATATTGAATAAAATGTTTAGTCTCATTCTTTTATTATTTTAATTATGTATACCAAGTTTTTTATTATTTTAATTATGTATATCAAGTTATATTGAATAAAAATGCAAAGGGAAGTAATTTCCATTAAATAAAGGGAAATACAATTCAATGTAAAGCATCCACGTGTCAGAATTACCAGCGAGCGCTCCGAAAGCGTCCATATGTCTCGTTCTTTTTTCGAAGCGTCCATGGGTCAGAACTTTTGTGTTTTTTGCATTAGATAGACGCTTCAAATGCGTCCGCAGTCCATACTCTGATCCCTTGTGGAACATGTCAGAACTTTGGAGTTTGTTGAGTCCGTCAGACGCTTCCGATGCGTCAGGCCGACTCTTCGCAACATGTTAGAACTTTGGAGTTTGTTGAGTCCGTCGGGCGCTTCCGATGCATCCACAGTCTGATCAATTTTGGCTTTTGTAATTTCCTTAATTATATATTAAGATTCAATATTTTCATTATATATGCAACACTTTAATTGCTTTCAAGTTTCAACCGAACATTGATGTTTATGCAAGAAATATGGTTATTGTTAGTGTTCTCTATAGTCTACTAGTTGAACGTAAATTGTTTACATTGATTGAAGATGACGTTTTCCTGAGCTTTAGAAGTGCCGCTGCTTATAGTCGACGGTACTTGTTGGGTAACACGGATGTGATCAGATTTCCCCATCTACGTCCTCAGACACCAAAGAGAATGCAAAGCTCCATGTAGCCGAGGCCGCTTTGTTGATTCCCTTGGTAGTTGTTACCATATCCATTATCCGCTTAGTGTTGAAGTTTGAAAAGATGACCGAATAGAGATCTGAATAACCGATATAGCCCGTTTGTAACCCAAATAAATTCTTGTAATGTTGATTAATTTCTTGCTTAATAATAAATTTTATTTTTTGTTATTTGTGATAGTTGTTTTTACTTACATATTTAAAAAAGTGTGCTCAAGATTTTTTTATTAATTATTGTAATAACAATCCCCATTAATATACATAAAATATTTATTTCTGAAAAAACTTGGATGCGTCTGGCAGACGCTTCGGAGGCGTCTGCCTGGCTTCGGGGAAATGTCAACATGTCTGCCTTTTCATTTTAAATTGATGCGTCAAGCAGACGCTTCGGAGATGTCAACATGGTCCTTTATATTAACCGAAAATTACATAAATGGTCCTTTTTAATATTTAAAAATAACTAATAAATTTGCAGTCTATAAATACAACACCATTTTCAGTATTTTTCAACCAAACATCAAATGTATATGCAATCACCATCACGTTTTAATAAATTTGCAGCCTCTAGTGTTTTCGATGGTCTCACCATAGATATGAAAATTTATAAGGGGTTTGAAGATGACGTTTTTCTGAGCTATAGAAGTGCCAATTTTTACTAGCGACGGTACTTGGCGGATGACACGGATGTGACCGGATTTCGCTTCCAAGGACCTTGGTTCACATCAGAATTTCCAAGAACTCACTTACAAAAGGAACTTGGAGATGATAATGTCTTATTACCGCTAAATAATTGTTATGTTAAAAAACACAGTTTTTATGATTTGTTAAACTGTGTTTTTCCCATTAAGGAATTCAGTTCTTCTCCTTTATCGCTGAATAATTGTTATGTTAATTTAGTATTCTGTTAGTTAATTGTGTTATAAAATTATATAAAGTTGTACGATGTGTTTTTTGTATTAAATATTTTATATCTATGAAAATATAACAATTGTGTCCATGGCCCCGTCTATATATTTATTTAACTGGTAGACCACTAGACATAATTAGAGGATATGTGTGGTGGTGAAGTCGGACAATCAAATGCTAGACCACGTTCCAGTGTATATTCAATCCGTGAAAGCGCTCCATTAGCCGTTAACCGGACGCTAGCAGGTTTCAACCGTCCACCATCAATCCCCGAACCGTACCAAACACTGCCACCACCATACCATGCCACGCCACCAGCCAGTCATGCTCCACCAGCATCCTACCATGCGGTGCCGGCAGGTTACCAAACACCGGTTATTAGACCTTGACGCTCACCATGTTTAAATCCTAACCTTTTTATCCTGGCACCTCTAAATAATTATGATGACTGGGATGGTGTCACCGATGATGAAGCAAGCTTTGCTTACAACTGCGCCATGGCAAAAATCCATTTTGCTCGTCTCCGAGTTGGCGGTAGTCAATCTAACTTCCGATCTTCTGAAGATGTACCACGGTCTGATGAAGGCAACGAAACTGACCCGGGTGAGGAATATGTATAGTTGTGATGGAGTGTGAATTTTATGATTGTTATGGGTTTTTCAATAATAAGTAGTTGGTGTGTTTTTTTATTTTATGTTTTTCCTTGGTTACACATATAATAACACGAATAAGTAATACTAAAAAGTGATTTCATTAATAGAAGAGTCATTTAATACAAACAAAAATAAGTAAATAAAATTAAACCGCATTAGGGACGAGGTAAACACCGCCAAAAATACATTTTATCAGCCATGAACCGTCTTTATGTTAAAAACCTTTGCTGAATATCGCCAGCCAGATTGATTGGTTTATCTTCAAACCAGATGCTCCATGAGCATACAAAGATACACAGTTTCGTTACCAGCCAGTGATCTGTTATACACAACATAATCATCATTAAGCTCGAATGTCATGCATTTTTCGGGTTGACCCGTTCTTTTCCGGCATCGCATGGTTACCAAAACAACTCCAAAATATACAGCGACATTTCTCAACAGCGGGTGAATAACAGTCCTGTATTTTTGTCCGCCACAAAGGTTTTCCTATGCGTAAATAAGCAGTTGTTGGCTCTCCAACTCCACTCTTATAAGCAACCATTCTTTACTAATGAGCGGTATTGAGAAGAAAACGTAATTAACATCAAAAAAGGATGGAAACGGGCTTAATTTATCATTGCAATAGCTTGCCACGTTTTTTGGAACGGACTCTAATAAACTTTCATAAAACTTTGGTGAGAGAATTGTCCAACGCAGATTTAGCAATGGGTCTTTTTGTAGCTTTCTACTACTCCAATTCATCAGTCTTCCAACCCAACCTTCAATTTGCTGTAAAATAATTTTTTAAGGTTCTTTAGCAACAATATTGGATATGAAAAAATTGTAAATTTATAAATTTTTAATAAATGTTACCGTTTTGGTGAGATAATTGTTTAACGTTTGCCCAATAAAGTGCCCCAAAAGTTTTTGTCAAGTTCTACAGTTCTCGAAAAAACGGCTGAGAAACAGAATGGAAAATCCCCTTTGTTATAGAAGTCGACAACATCTTTAGACCAATTTTCTATTTCATCATTTGGTATTGCCCATCTACCTTTGTTGCGCTGGTGTAGGCTTTGCCGCTTATGTATAAACTGATCTTCTACCGAAGGCAGTTGGTTTGCATTTTCGTTGGATGATGATGTCTCCCTTAAATTAGGACGCCTCCACCTTCTTAGGATCCAACTACGCTTTTTTCCCGTCGATCAGACATAATAATAATTTTAGTGAAACTCAATAAATATTTTGTCTTAAAAATACGAATTATTAATAGTGTAGAACATTTAAGTTGTCAACTAGAATAAGGAGTGTGCGATGTTTCAAGGGTCCACCGACGTATCCGAAGAGTCCACTAGACTACGGACGCGTCCGCCTTTCAATAGTACACTGACGCCTCCAAATAGTCCACTGACGCTTCCGAAGTGTCCGCTGACGCTTCCTAAGAGTCCGCTGACGTTTCCGAAGAGTCCGCTGACGCTTCCAAAGAGTCCGCTAACGCTTCCGAAGAGTCCACTAACGCTTTCAAAGAGTCTACTGCCGCTTCCGAAGAGTCAGCCAAGCCGTTGTGTACATGAGGAGTCAGCCAAGCTGTTGGGAAGAGTCTTCCGAGCCATTGGGAGGAGTCTGCCAAGCCACATAAACAAGGAACAAGGATGCGTCTGCCAATCTCCAAGCCGGACGCATGCGCTGCCTTTTTGGCTTTGATGCGTCAGCCGTCGACGCATCACCTTTATTGGACACATGTAACCACCTCATTCATGGACTCTTCAACTTTACTGCCAGACGCTTCCCATACCGGATGAATCGGCCCATGGATGCAGGAGGGTGACATTTTGGTAAGTTGGGCTGGTCAAGTGACATTTTGGTAATTTTTCCATTATTTTTTTTGGGGGGGGGGGGGGGGATGTGAATCCTCTAACATTCTCTTTCCTTGGAAACAACCAAACCACCCCGCGCGTACACACACTCCGTTTCTTTCTCAGTCACAAACATTAGCATAAGAACCTTGAAGAACTTGATAAAGGTGATTTTTGTTTTGGGTTACCAGCGACGTTAACCATTTGCGTTAACATAGCATGCTAGTCAATGGGTTACATAAGCAAATATCAAGTTCTATATCTTGACTTCATGGACTTGATACAAAGCATCTTACAAATATGCTAACATTGTGTATTAGATTTAGGAGTCATATATAAATGACTTGACCTCATGTACCTGCGGTTGTTGTTGCGGGTTGTGCCTGCCCCAACGACTTTAGCTGAAACGTCGACTATTGCATCTGTGCCCCTAAATAAAAGTTCAAAGCTAAAATTTATAACTTTGATTATATTTAAGATGCCATTTAATTATTTTATAAAAGTTTAAAATCAACTCCATTAATTTCCAAAAAAATCAAGCTCAATGTTATGTTTTTAACTTTTTATCAAAGATTTTGTCTAAAAAATACCTTACTGACTTTGAGTTTGTAAAATAGAAAATGTTCAGATTATATTTTTAAGTTAGAATGGTAACTTCATATGTTCAGATGTTTTTTGTAACAATCAGAATCCCGCTGGTTTTGTTGTTCTCAAACCGGTTCAGGTTAAAAAACGGTTCGGGTTTTTCTTAAAAGGATTAGAGTTTTGGGCAAATCGGTTTGGGCTAGAAATCTTGTTGGACTGAAATAAACTGAATGGGGTTGGGGAAGCTAAAATATTTTTTTGTTTTATTTTTTTTTATAATATCTTAGTTTTAGGTTTTTTTAGTGTTATTTTTTACTATTTCGTCAACATTTATATTTAAATTTTGTTCAAAATCGACGTGTCCCCGCCACCATATGCGGAGAGGCTCTTCTAATTCATTATAATTATTGAACATACAGATAAATATATATTAACTAGATTATTACCCCGTGTATTACACGGGTTGAAAAAAATGTAATTTTACATACTAAATAATAAAACAATATATCTTTAAAAACCTCATTTATTACACGGGTTGAATAAATGTAATTTTATATATTAAATAATAAAAAAATATTATATTTTTAAGAACCTCGTGTGTATTGTAATTTATATACCAAATAATAAAAAGGTTAAATATTTAAAAACTCTATGTATTACACGAGTTAAATAAATGTAATTTTAGATAATAGTATATTAAATAAATATAATTTTGGATTAATGGTGTATTAAATAAATATAATTTTGGATAAAGTCTTATATATAAATTTTAAGTAATCAATATATTTGATAAATAATAAAAATACTAATAATAGTAACAAATCTAATTATATAATACTCTAATTTGTAACAAGTTTTGGCAATATGGTGTTGTACTCTAGGCTGTATTGATATTTTGTGCTTATTATTATTGTACGTAGCTTTATGTTGTTGTACATCATGTGTCTATTGGTTTCCACACCACCACCGCTTCATTCGACCTGTAAAACCCTAAAAAGGAGAGATTCACATCCAGTTGATCAACACAGGCGTTCCTTCCCATCTTAACATCACCACTACCATCCATCCTCGTCAGTCCGTCACCACCACCATTCCCTTCTCCTCTCTGTCTCTTCCCCCTGTGAAACTACGACCACCATCTTTTCCGTCTTCGATAGCCGTTCTAAACAACCCAGCCCTGAAGTACCGAAATTGTAAAATCTGTTATTGTTAGCGGTGATTTAAAGTCGACGCCATCGATTTCGCTTGAGGATACGGTATGCACTTCTCTGCTTCTTTGTTTGATTTGGCCAATAGTCGGATTTCCTTTGGTGTTTCGTGCGTTTCTTATGTTGCATGTGAATCTTTAAGGTTTTGTTGATTCTCATTTGGGGCTTGCATTTTGGGGGTTTCGGGATTCGAACGTCACCTGTGTGGTTGGCGTTCAAAAGAACTGAAGGTTTGTCTTATTGAGACCTTAAACTTGGTGAATCAATAAAGGGTTAAAAGAGTAGTTCTAATTGGAGATTAATGATAGAGAAGTGTATATATGTGTATGTTCTTAGTTCCCCTTTCTTATATATGTGTATGTGTGTGTTATAATCTGATGTTGATATATTTTTTATGTGTTGAATTTTACAAGAATGCATATCTTATTTTATGGTTTATCTTTATTTTTCATTTTCAGTTCTCAGTTGCATTCAACAAAAAGCTTATTACCACTGGTGATCGGTGTCCACTACATTGCAAAAGTGTTGCTGGCTTTTGTCTTGCTTTTTGTGTTCGGGGCGGTTTTCACATTAGCTCTTGAGAACCTTCCGAGGTTGCTTATCTTTATCAACCCTTCCGTTTAAGTACATCAATCATCAGTGTATATTACTCCCAACACATTTCTGTTACCAAACTTGTTTAATTCTACACATTTCTGTCTCCAAAACTATTGGAATTATCAGTATTTATGATTTATTCGACACAATGAAACTATGAATTAGCAGTTGAAATTCAAGTGAGACGGGCGCAACTGTATCGCCTCTTTATACTTATACACATTAGGCTGACCAATATTGTCATTTTGGAGGAAATTT
Source organism: Helianthus tuberosus (assembly GCA_030545235.1). NCBI lineage: Eukaryota > Viridiplantae > Streptophyta > Magnoliopsida > Asterales > Asteraceae > Helianthus > Helianthus tuberosus. The sequence goes on from JARYGA010060675.1 coordinate 36,297, forward strand.
GCCGTTCTTTTGCAGTTCGATAAGCTTTTCGTAGATGAACCACAGAAAAGCCAACGGATATCGCAGCTCTGTTTGTTTCTCTTATGATTGTGTGCTTTAGATATGTGTGTGTTTGTCTATATATATATTATTGGTTTGCGATTTGTGAAGTCCTGCCGGAGATATTGTTACCGTATATTAATGCAAGAAAGTTGCATAATTAACTCACTTGGAGCCTAGGTGTTTTGTTACAATGTACATGAGAGTAGGAGCTTTATTACATGGAGGTGTAAAAAACTTTGGGTGGGTGTTTTGTTACAATGTACATGAGAGAAGGTGTTGTACTGTTTTAGTATGGGTTGGGTCGTGTTGTGTTGACCCGAGCTAACTTCTGCCCAGGTTTAAAAACAAACCTATAAATATACAGTGCGCTAAATACCCCCCAAACCTAAGCAAGTCAGCCGGGTTCAGCTGTAAACCGGATTGAGATTTATAAAAGTCTGTCCATGTTTACAATTTGAAAAGCTCGATTAACGGTTTAGCTGATGGTTTGGAAACGGAACGGCCCTTTAATCTTTTTTTTCTTATTCTGTTTATCATTTTCATTTATGAACGTGCGGTTGTGTTTGCATGTACCATCTCTAACATTTTAATGTAACGATTTGAAAGAACCGGTTTAAACTGTCAAAGAGAACCATTGTCGTCAGTCTGCCCAGTCCGGCTGATCAACCAAACCGGACCGGTGTAACTGCCATTTTTTAAACCCCTAACTTACTAACTAATTGACGAGTGAAAAAATGTACATTGTAGACAAAACATGCTATGCACGGGATATATAACTTTACCCAACATCATCATTCTTGCCAGTTGGCACATAACTTGTGGTTGAATCATTTAGGCAGCTCGGTACGGGGTCGTCCCCGGGACGTCGTGGGGCGGTGCCGGCCCCCTTCTTCTAGGTCGACGATGCTTCAAGAACCGTGTCCCCGCCTAAAATAGTGCCAATGGTCGTCGATGAAGGACATAATGGTGCTTGGTTCAGATGGGTGGTGAAGGACGTTAGAGGGCGATGGAGGTGGTGGTGATGTAGAAATAGAAGAGAGGGTAAAGAGAAGAAAATTTTCAAAACAATTTGTTACCCGAAATCAATATTTTAGGACGTACATTTTTGAATGACAAAACAAAATAAAAATTAAACCCTTTTTGGTGTCGGCGATCATTTGTGGTTATGTGACGTTGATGCTAACTGACATAGTTTTAAGTCCCCGCCGCAACGCGGCGGGTGACTTTTCTAGTTTATATACTAAATAATAAATGTAAAAGAAAGGCGAAAAACCCCAAAAATAGGTGCCTCCAATAAATGAAAAGTGTCACATATTGGTTTCTTTAATTATATAGTACTAGCGGTAAGACCCGTGTGCAAACACGGGTCGTTTATTAGAAAACCATGCATAACAAATATAAATGATGCATATAGTCATATTTATATAGACTTATAAATAAATAAATAAGTCAGTCGGTAAATACTTAAAGTTTAGAGTATAAAAAATACAAAAATATACAATTTATTAATCTTTTGTAAATGAAATAACATTTGCATTCAAACATGTTCCTTCAACCTCCACAAAACACTATTTTAACCCAACAGTGGTTTTAAACCACCGTTTTAACCCAACAGTAGTTTCAACCATAGTTTTCTCCACAACAAATACATTTAACCCAACTGTGGTTTCAAACATTTGTTTTCCTCCATCTGTTGACCAAAGTCAACAGATGTATCAACTACAGTTTTATTTTCAAACATTTGTTCACAACAACAGAGCTTTCATCATTTAAACTCTCAAACCTAAATATTCATTTAATTAATTTAAATAACAAACATCGTTAATAATTTTACCACAACTAATTATATAAAATATGAAAGTGTCAAACAGAGGTAACTATATAATAAACAAACTTCAAAACAGCACACAACATTCAATAAAATACAGCATAATAATTTCTAATCAATGGGCGAAACAGTAGTCTCGATAAATAAAACTCCTTTTGGATCACTGTAGTTGTCAACATGTTGGAGGTATTTCAAAACTTCATTGCTCAAATCAAATTCAACCATATCTCCCCAACTTCAACTTCAACCTTAAATACTTAAAGTTTAAAGTATACAAAATACAAAAAAAGTATACAAAATACAAAAATATACAGTTTATTAATCTTTTGTAAACAAAATAACATTTGCATTCAAACATGTTCCTTCTAAAAAAAAACAATATTTTAACCCAACAGTCGTTTTAATCCCCTTCAACCTCCACAAAACACTATTTTAACCCAACAGTGGTTTTAAACCACCGTTTTAACCAAACAGCGGTTTCAACCACAGTTTTCTCCACAACACTCTGCTTGATCCCAACAGTAGTTCGAAACATCTGTTTTCATCCATATATTGACCAAAGTCAACAGATGTATCAACCACTGTTTTATTTTCAAACATCTGTTCACAATAACAGAGCTTTGATCATTTAAACAGACCATTGCCAATATTACAAGCTTTTACACTCTCAAACATAAATATTCATTTAGTTAATTTAAATAACAAACATGGTTAATAATTTTTACACAACTAATTATATAAAAACTACAAGTGTCAAACAGAGGTAACAATATAATAAACAAAGTTCAAAACAGCAAACAGCATTCAGTAAAATACAGCATACTAATTTCTAATCAATGGGCGAAACAGTAGTCTCAATAAATAAAACTCCTTTCGGATCACTGTAGTTGTCAACATGTTGGAGGTATTTCAAAACTTCATTGCTCAAATCAAATTCAACCATATCTCCCCAACTTTAACTTCAACCTTAAATACTTAAAGTTCAAAGTACAAAAAATACAAAAATATACAGTTTATTAATCTTTTGAAAACAAAATAACATTTGCATTCAAACATGTTCCTTCTCCAAAAAAAAACAATATTTAACCCAACAGTCGTTTCAATCCCCTTCAACCTCCACAAAACACTATTTTAACCCAACAGTGGTTTTAAACCACCGTTTTAACCAAACAACGGTTTCAACCACTGTTTTCTCCACAACACTCTGCTTGATCCCAATAGTAGTTCAAAACATCTGTTTTTCATCCATCTCTTGACCAAAGTCAACAGATGTATTAACCACTGTTTTATTTTCAAATATTTGTTCACAATAACAGAGCTTTGATAATTTAAACAGACCTTTGCCAATATTACAAGCTTTTACACTCTCAAACCTAAATATTCATTTAGTTAATTTAAATAACAAACATGGTTAATAATTTAACACAACTAATTATATAAAAACTACAAGTGTCAAACATAGGTAACTATATAATAAACAAAGTTCAAAACAACAAACAACAAACAACAAACAACATTCAATAAAATACAGCATACTAATTCCTAATCAACAGGCGAAACAGCATACAAAGTTCATCCATCTGTTGATCAAAGTCAACAGATGTATCAACCACTATTTTATTTTCAAACATTTGTTCAAAATAATAGAGCTTTGATCATTTAACCAGACCTTTGCCAATATTACAAGCTTTTACACTAAACCTAAATATTTATTTAGTTAATTTAAATAACAAACATCGTTAATTATTTTAACACAACTAATTATATAAAAACTACAAGTGTCAAACAGAGGTAACTATATAATAAAAAATGTTAAGATCGGAGGCTCTCATGATTGTGCTTGTTTGTGTAATTTGAACAATCAATGAATATGAAAACTTGTCAAGTACAGCGGAAATGAACAACAAACTTTGTAAACACAATCAAAGAAGAAAATAGTTTGATAAACACTTGATTTACATTAGTCGAAAGATTACAAAGTCAATCAAAAGATTACAAAGCATGCTTACAAACTAAGCTCCCCCTCAGCCTGATACTTCAGTGGTTGGTTGCACAAGATGAAAGGATTGAATTGAGGAGAAGAACTCACTCAAAACGAATCAAATGTAACAGTACAGAGTACTGCTCCATTTATAGACAATCCAAACCACTGAGGCATCTCAGCTGACGTCACCATGAAAGCGACGTCTAACAGCCTAACAACCTGTATCTACTGTTCTCATACAAGCACTGCTAAACCTAGCCACTGACTATACATAAAACAGATGATATACTAAACTACTGCTCTCTCTAATCATCAGTGCTTTCCTCAAGGTTGATCAGTCCTTGATTGGGCAGTGCTTTGTCATCAGCAGTTTGTACCAGCAGTGCTTAGTTTCCAGCAGTCTTCTAGGCTTCATCAGTAGTTAGGCAGAACAACAACAGTTGTATTCGGTCAGTGGATATAAGATCATCAGCTGTTATAATCACTGTCAAGGGAGAAGACTTAGTGTAAACAACTGCTTATTAGGAATCCACTGTTGTGAACCAGTTTTGGCTTTCATTATCTGTTCCTCTGGTAGGGTTCAATCCCAACAATCTCCCCCTGGAACAGATAATGCCAAAACACTTCATTATTCTGGATCTTTATTCATCATCAGAAGTTCCTTAGCTTGTCTTTTGAATTCTTCTTCAAATTCCTTGGAACTTAGATCATCCTCATCCCTGCACAGTGTAAGCTCAAGGAGATCTTGTTGATCTTCAATACCCAGGCCTAGTGCTTGATTCCTTGATATATGCCTCACTTCTCTATTGGTTCTGACCAGAGTCAATACATGGGTCTTTTGATCAGAGAGCCACTTTAGTATTTTTAAACCAAATGGGTTTCTTGGGAGAGATTTATTTGCTGATGAGCTTGGGGATTTTGGCCTTGAGAAGAATTGTAGAGCAATATCCTGAACTTCAGACATTCTTTTGAAAGCTTCCTCTATGACTTTATTTGCTGCAGCTATGTCTTCTGCAACTTCTTTGTCAATTAGCTCTTGTCTCTGTTGTTGATCAAGCTCACTGTCTGTGATATCTGCTGATGATGATTGGTTCAAAACCTTTTTGGTAAGGTCTTTTAGCTTTGCTAATTTTTCTTTATCTAAAGCCATTTTCTTGATGGCTTCTTCAAAGTGATCAGTTTCTTTTTCTTTTTCTTCTCCAACAGTCAGTTGTTCCCTCTTTTCTTTTCTCAACATTGTGACAGAGGTTTCTGCTGCATTGATCTGTGTTTCAAGAGTCTTGATCTGCTCCTTTAGCTTTTTGTAGTTAGACTTTTTAGGAGTGTCAGAGACTATCATCCTCCTTTTCTTAAGCCTTTCATAAGCTTCATCTGTTTGCTGCTTAGTCCATTTTGCTATGGCATTTGCAGTATCCACCCTTGCATCCACCAGCTCCTGCTTCTTTCTTTTATACTCAGAAGTAAGATCAGCTATGAACTTCTTGAATTTGTTCCAATTTGGGGCTATCTTCTTCTTTCGTGGATCATTTTTAATCTTTTCAATTCTGTTAGCCTCATGCTTTAATGCAACTATTGGCCATTCTTTGAATTGTGTTTCTTCAGCAGGATAGAACTTTTCTTTCATAATGTATGCAAGGTATTCTTTTCTCAATTCATTTTGTTTATCTTCTTCAGGAGATAGGCTCGACATTTCTTTGTTCAGATCACTTGCATATTCTTCCATTTGTTTGATTTTGGAGAGCAAGAATTCCCTTCTTTCCAAAATGGCTTCATCACCCTGATCCTTGCATTCAACTTTGGCTCTTATCCTTGCTTGCCTTGCTTTCATTTCGAGGTATTCATCCATGTTTTCTGGAATTATGAAGCCTATGAGAGAAGGAAATTTCCTTTTAGAAGGATCATCCTCAGTGTAAAATTGTTTCATCTCATTTTTCACAGCTTCTAACTCCAGTGGATATTTAGCAGCAATAGGATCATACTTTTCATCAGTAGCCTGAGTTGTTTCTCTTTTTCTTTTGTGAAGCTTTGCTGGTTGTGATGTGAGACTGGTGAAAATAGTGGTGGATGGCTGACTCACAGTGGTTGAAGCAAATATGGCTTGAGATGTAGTGAGGGTGTTTGGACCAATAGTAGTTGTAACATCTGTTGTCTTCTGCTTTTTCGCAGGAGGTGATGATGGTGATGGTGATGTAATGTTGATGAGAGCAGTGGTTTGTGATTGACTAACAGCTGTTGAAACAACTGGTGTTCCAACTTCTGTTGTCATTACAACTACTGATGTATCAGCAGATGTCTTCTGCTTTTGAGCAGGGGTTGGTTGAAGTGCTGGTGATGGTGTGGGTGAGGCAGTGGTTTTGGTGGTGTGTGGTGAAGTGGTGTGTGTTGATGAGATGACATCTGTTTGGCTACTGCTAGCAGTTTTTGTAACTACTGTTGTATCAGTTGTTTGGATGGAAGTTTGGGATTTTGTGGTTTGAGGTGGTTTGGATGGCTGTTTTTCTTGTTCTGGTTCAATATACAGCCCATCTTCTATTCCTTTCTTCTTCAACTTGATTTTCTCCCTCTTTTTGGCATTATCTGCAAGGGGTTTATCCATGAAGAGGATAGTAGATGGAACTTTTCCACCATGGGCATTCTTTTGTATGCTGGCCTTTATAGCCTTGATATCTGCTTGGGTATCCTTGAACCTTGATTCCACCATGTTTGTCAGCATTTGTACATGTATAGCATGCTGCTGATCAGCCATTTGTTTCTGTTTTTCAAGCATAGGTTGGAAGAGATTCCAGAGCTCATTTGCAGCAAATGCTTGTGGTGGAGCAGGTGCTTGAGGTGGAACAGCAGTGGATTGTGCTTTTTGAGCTTTCAAAATCTCTTGCACCATATCCTTTATTTCAGCAAATGAGGTTTCCAGTTTTTCAACTCTGTCCGTCAATTCCTGATATTTTGAATCATCACCTACGTTAGTAGGATCATCTGAATCCCCACCAGCAGTTATTGTATCAATGTGTGACTTAGGAACAGAGTCCCAAAAATCACCCATTGATGCCCCTTGTTCTTGGTACTGGGGACTTCTTTCTTCAGCACTTGATAATCCTTTGATGGTACCAGTGGTTAAAACAAACTCACTGGTGGTTATCGAAGGTGCCAGAGAAGAAATTGCCTTCAAGGGAGTCTTACTAATGAAACAACTATCCAACTGAAGATCTGTTGATCCATCAGTTGTAGTTGCTGCTCCACTTGAACTACCACCGAGAGTTACATGTAACTCAGGGGGTGTAACCTCCTCAATTGTTGCTGGGATAGCAGAGGTATAAGCATCAGACCCAGTCACTTGTTGGAGTGTACTCTCTTTGATGGGTGATTGAGAGGAACTGGTTTGTGTCTGAGCTATAACAACTGCATGCAACAAGGGTAGAATGGATTGTGGTAATATTATTGGTGAGCGTATGGGAGTTGAAAGAGACATGTCCTTGGGATCAGGACTGAGGAAGATGGATCCGATTGGGTCCAGAGCTTCATATTGTGGAGTCCCTGTGATTACAACCTGATCCTTTTGTGAGGATGCAGGAGGAGTTTTTGGCAATGGTGGAGATCTTTCTACCAACTGCTGTGAGGAAGTAGCAGCAGTGGTTTGTGGTGACATTTGTGTTGTCACAGGCAGTTGCTCTGGGATCTCATCTTCCAGAGTTGCCTTTTTCTTGGGTTTGGTGGGCTTTTTGTAAGATTTTCTTTTGGTCTTTTTGGTGATATCAGGTGTGGGTTTCAAAGCAGTGGTAGTGCTTCTATGATCACCTGGAGCAGTGGGCTCAGCAGCAGATGTCTGAGGAGCAGTGGTAACTGCTGAAATCTGCTCAGACACCTCTGCTTTTGTTTTTATTGGTGCCATCATTCTGGAAAATGTTTCTTTTGTTAAGCCTCTTATTTGAAAATAGGCACCTTGTTTAAGCAAATTTTTATTTTCTTTTTCAAATTTTTGTTTGAAATAATAGCTCAGAAATCTTGGAAAAAGTAAAAATGATTTGCTATCAACGTTCTTTACCAAGTCATTGAAGATCTCCTGGGAGTAGTTGTAATCTTTATTGTTTAAAATAGCATAGCCCAGGCTTTAAATCTTCAATGGTATTTCATTAAACGCTGTTGTTTTATTTGAAACACAACTTAAAAGTGTGTGAAATAAAAACCTAGGTGCAGAAGGAAAATAACCTTTTTGTAAGGTATCTACCTTTGATTGTTCTGCATATACCCTTTTTACGAAATCAGTTTTCATCTCAGCTTTATCAAAAGAGATTTTACCTTTCTGATCGTCGAGTTTAAAGACTTCGGAGATTGATTGTGGAGTGATTTGAATCACTTTACCCTGTATCGAGGAGTTAATGGCTATGACTTTATCGTCTTGTATTTCAAGCGTCGCCTTTTTCCAGAACTCTCTCTGGGTTTGTAGATAAATGGGAGCATCTGCTGTCAACAAAGTTTTGTACTTTGATGTAGATAATGTATCAATAATAGAGTCGAAGGTGTGGTTATCGATAGCTTTTGTGAGCAAACCCAGATAATTATGAGGTGATTTGTATGGTATCTCGATGGATTCTTCGGTCGTTTGAGCGACCTCTTTGGAAGATGATGTTGATTTTGGTTTAGGTTTTGATTTTGATTTTGACTTCGTCATTTTGATGAAGAAGAATCGGAGAGTGATTTTGGAAGAAAAGGTTGGAAACTGCTTTGAGAAGAGAATTTTGGAATTCAATTCGACAGTGTAAACCCTGTTTGGGGGTTTTGATCAGGGTTTTATTAAGGGAAACAGTGATCGCTGATGTGGCAGCGGTTATTAAAATCTGAAGGCTAAAAACTGACCACGTGTCAACATATGATGAAGAGATGAATTATGGAGAACAGTTGTTTTGGAAACCACTGATGAAGCAAATATCAGTGGTTACAACGGTCAAAATGAGGACAGTGGGTGATTTTTACTATCAGTGGATAGCATATCAGTGGATAAGTCACTGATTTTGAGCATCAGTGCTTTCCATGAGAATGGAAGGATCAGTGGTTGACTTTCAGCAGTGGACAGTAACTTGAGAACAGATGTTTGAACAAAGCAGTGATTAGGGTAAATGGTACAGATTTGAAGGACAAGTATTTCAGCAACTGTTTTGAGAATTTTTATTCAAGGTCTTTGCCACATGTCAATTACTCATTTTGAAGCTTTTTCAAATTTCTGACAGTGGTTTAGTACCCCAGATGATGAGAAATTTTTGCTAAGGCAATTCATTTTCGTTTAATATCCAAATTAAAACATGAGTGCCCCAGTAGTTTAAGCACAGTTTAGCAATCAACCTTTGATTAGAGTTTAAAACAAACCTGAGTATGACATGATCTTGATAAATGTACCATTTCCTTTTGACCCATTTATGAGGACAATAACACCAACAAAAATAAGGTGCTATATCCTGACAGATAACAGAAACTATTGCCAACAAAAACAAGCAACAGTTCAAAATATATTATTCTTAAAAAAAACGAACAATATATCCTGGTTATTCGAAAAAATCCTTTGTACAAAAAAATGGTTATAGGATTTTCTGAAAACAGCATAAAAAAGGATCTGGTAAATTTTTAATAAAATATGTAATCATATCATTCTCAAGTTTATGAAAATACTCAGTGGTTTGACAACAGCGGTAGGAAATTTTGAATATATTTTGACCACTGTTTGGTACCATTTTCTTGTCAGTTGATTGCAAACATGAGGACACATGGACACATGAGTTTTGAAGATCCTGTTATAGATCTTGTTACCATGTGATGATTTTAAAGATTTGTCTAGTCCTCTTGTAAGCTCAATCACTGAGAATACTATTGTCACCTGAACTTTTCTGAACCAATGAGCACAAACAGTTGCTTAATGACCATTATTACCCCAAGCTTTGACTCTTAAGTGTTTTACGTTTATACTCTTTTCTTCTGACTTCAAAAGTTTTGAGATAAACACACTTCTGAGTTTTTTGTGAATTTTCTTAATGTATTTTAACATAGTTGATTATGTCCTTTTGAGGATCTCAACCTGATTTCAACACATAAGATCTGAATGACTAAAGTTTTAATTTCCCTCTTTTTTATGTTATCAAAAACACTAATGTTTTATGAACATAGGTTTTTGTTAATCTGAGGTTCATACTCTAGCATTTAATAAAGTGACATCACAATTTTCATAACAACAGTTGAAATCAATTTTGAACATAAGAAATAATCTCATAATTTAACAGATATGTTTTCAGATCTGAAAACTATGAGTGACTTGTGCATGATATCACATGTTGTGTGAAATTTGTGTGTCATATGACATCTTGGTTGTTTTACAGAGTATCTGAATAACAGTTTTAAGCATTGTTACTCATTACTCTGTTTTTCAACAAAATACAACCAACCTTAGTATCAATGAATTTTGAGCCGAACTGTTATGTCAAATTGATTGTTAGATCGAATTTGACTGTCCAGGCTCTGATACCAATTGTTAAGATCGGAGGCTCTCATGATTGTGCTTGTTTGTGTAATTTGAACAATCAATGAATATGAAAACTTGTCAAGTACAGCGGAAATGAACAACAAACTTTGTAAACACAATCAAAGAAGAAAATAGTTTGATAAACACTTGATTTACATTAGTCGAAAGATTACAAAGTCAATCAAAAGATTACAAAGCATTCTTACAAACTAAGCTCCCCCTCAGCCTGATACTTCAGTGGTTGGTTGCACAAGATGAAAGGATTGAATTGAGGAGAAGAACTCACTCAAAACGAATCAAATGTAACAGTACAGAGTACTGCTCCATTTATAGACAATCCAAACCACTGAGGCATCTCAGCTGACGTCACCATGAAAGCGATGTCTAACAGCCTAACAACCTGTATCTACTGTTCTCATACAAGCACTGCTAAACCTAGCCACTGACTATACATAAAACAGATGATATACTAAACTACTGCTCTCTCTAATCATCAGTGCTTTCCTCAAGGTTGATCAGTCCTTGATTGGGCAGTGCTTTGTCATCAGCAGTTTGTACCAGCAGTGCTTTGTTTCCAGCAGTCTTCTAGGCTTCATCAGTAGTTAGGCAGAACAGCAGCAGTTGTATTCGGTCAGTGGATATAAGATCATCAGCTATTATAATCACTGTCAAGGGAGAAGACTTAGTGTAAACAGCTGCTTATTAGGAATCCACTGTTGTGAACCAGTTTTGGCTTTCATTATATGTTCCTCTGGTAGGGTTCAATCCCAACAAACAAAGTTCAAAACAGAAAACAACATTCAATAAAATACAGCATACTAATTCCTAATTAATGGGCGAAACAATAGTCTCGATAAGTAAAGCTCCTTTCGGACCATTGTAGTTGTCAACATGTTGGAGGTATTTCAGAAGTTTGTTGCTCAGATCAACTTCAACCATATCCCCACAGACGCTTGTTATCAGCCACTTGTTGTTTTCAATTATATTAGTCCTTCGGCGCCTCTCTTCATAATCAACTACACGAGGATTATTGAAAGCAAACACCTTCAGCCAGCCTTCTTCTTCATATCTGAGCAAATCAGCAGTTAACTCAGCATACTTTCCTATAACAATCAAATGCAGCCTCTTTGCGATGGTCAAAAAATGCCCTTGGCAAGGATTGACTACAATACTCTCTGGAAAACAAAGCATTCTGAAAGTCTCACTCAGAAAATAAAAAGCAACGATGTTCCTCTCACCCAGTGGATATGAATAATTTAAAACCATGAAATATATGGTTTTATCAGCATAAACTCCTGTAGACCATGAATAACCACTTGAACCATAATTATTTACGCTATCGAAATTTATTGTTCTCCATGACTCACGACATCGTGAGTAAACACGATCAGTAGCTACATTATGGTAACATATGATGTTCAGCACTTTCAAATCATTGAATTGATCAAAATAAATTCCACCAGTATCAGAGTTTCGATCATGATTGTAATTTAAGTAATCATCAGACAAAACCTTATAGCGCCTGGTAGTTGGATTCCAAAGAATCAGCTCACAGCAAATCCATTCATTGCAAACTAACAACAATCCATTAAATGACGATAGAATACGTAAGAAGCTAGGGTGGACATTGTTAGGAAAACTTAAGGTTTTGCTTCTAACAACATCCAAATTACCAGCAACTACATCGTCAACGACAATTGACGTGTCTTTAAAGGAGAGTAGTTTCTTTTGTAATGAATCTCCACTTCGGAGAGCATGCATCATCTGAAATCCATGACTTGACAGTTCCCTATAAAAATTCTTGGAAAGACATTTCAAACGACCAAGATCTTCTGCAGAGAGCCTTGTGAAAATTTCATCAACAATCACTTGAAACCCAATGTTTTCCATTTTGCAGTGAACCAATGCGTCTTTGAAAGTAAAGAAATTGTAATGATATTGATAAACAAAAAACTTTTGAAGATGATTGAGTAGATGGATGAAAACAAAAATGATGAAAACCTCTGCCCAATGTATTTTATATACCCAATGAAGGTGGTTATGACTAAATACATCGTCAGACGAAAGAATATGATGCGACACTCGTTAGGTTTTTAATGCATTTCCATGGGAAAAGTATAAAATTAAACACGTTCTTATAATTACAATTAACCTCTTCATTTACCATAAGACGCCTTTACCATAAGAAAGAACTGAGTGAGTGACGTGCATTAATTGCAAAGTACATATCCCAAGGCATTTTGAATTTGAAACTACCGGTAATTTCAAAACATCTGCTAAGGTATGTGTTTGCCAAAGGAAACATCTGCTAAGTTATACTTTCTTGGCGATGGGCAGTGGTTTGCCCTCTTGAATGTGGGCCAGACCTTTGACATTTGAATATAGAGCAGTGGTTTCACATTAAATGTATTTTAACTCAGATAAAAAAATCTCAGATAAAATTCTCAGACCTTTGACATTTGAATATAGAACATCTGTTAGCCAACAACAGATATTGGCAACAGTAGCAAGTCAAACAGCCGTTAGATTAGCAGAAGATCACCACTAAACAAATGTTCTCTTTGAGCAGACTTTACCTTTGACAGAGAGTTAAAGTAACAGATGCATCAGCATTTACAATTGAGAGGCGGAAATTCTTCGAAAAGCTCTATTAGGCAACAACAGATGTTGGCAACAGTAGCAAGTCAAACAGCCGTTAGATCAGCAGATGATGATTTAGAGCAGATGTTCTCTTTTGGCAAACTTTAACTTTGACAGATCTATACACTAACAGAAATTGATACAACATCAACATAATCTAATTAAACCCAGAGACAATTTCACTTCTACATAAAGTACTGATCTGCAATAATCAGATGATATTAAAAATTACATAATAATACTTATTCAGCTTAAAATTAGTAAAAATAAAATGCTCCACAAACATTATGAAGATTAAAAGATTAACAATTACATCGAGTACTGAACAATGAAACTTTAAAATCTAACAACAACACCAAGTAATTTACGAATCTAACAGCAAAAATTTAGTGCTTTTAGCTTAAACTCCATCAAGTACCGAACTTCTCAATGTATATCTTCGACAATCGCCATGAACTCCATGGAAGTACTGAATGCATCACCATCAGGTTTCTGGAAACCTGGTCTCTCGTGAATAGACCAAGATGCAGTACATGAAAACACTTCTTCAGCTGTTGAAGAGTAGCCCTATCCTCATATACTTAATCCTTAACTTGCTTCATAAAGAGTTGTTTTAAACCAAACTTTATGCTTCTTTTATTACAAAAAAGGCAGGAAAGAACATTTCTTTAGTAAGATAAAATCTTATCTTACAGCAGTAGCAGATCTTTTCTTGCGTTTAGTAGGAACTACTGTGGGTTCTACATCATCATCATCTGCCCAAAGTCATATATAATCATCATTTAGTCATAAGCAAAAATTATTTTAAATGTACATTTAATAATCTTTCTTTGTGTTTAATTTAACTCTATGCTTCTTTTAATACTGTCACACCCTGGCTTTGCGGAAGCGTGGGTTTATTTGGTGTGACTTCTTAATACCATAGCAACTATCATAACAATACTATATGATAAAAACATGAGATATTCATCCATTAATAAAGTTAGAAAAATCCCATTTTCGACAATCACAAAATAAGTTACAAACCTTAACTTGATTTAATTGAGTTCATAAAGACTTAGCAAAAGACTTTAAACAATACTAGGTTTAGGGATATGTAACCCGTCCAGGAAGAGGTTACACCCTCTAAACCCTGAATGACTTCTTTATTCAAACGCAGCTTGAAAATACGTGCATACCGTGCCAGATCCGTTAGTTTCCTGAAATACATGTAGTTTGAAAAGTCAACATAAAGTTGAGCGAGTTCATGTGTAAGTGAGTATGTACAAACATTTGAAAATGTTGTAAGTATGTATAAAAGTCCCTGGTATGTAGCAAATAAGGAAAAAGAGATCACCATTGGGTTGCAAAGCCAATGATATGTGTGAAGTGCTGTAGGAAGACTCAAACCTAGCAGATTTTTGCGTCGGGCTCAAAGTCACCACCTGGTCCACTAAGCGGGCTCAGGGGTTGGGCTCGCTACACCCAGATAGATCTACCGCTAATGACCCTCAGTCCTACAATGAGGATTAATGGCCTCCAGTTCTCGCCTACCCACTCACATGATCTAAGTAGTAACCCTCCTTACGCTAACCATACCATGTAAAAAGTATTCGTAATCATAGTAACATGTATTTCACCCCCGAAGTATAAAAACTGAAAACAGTTAAGAGAAAAGGGGGACATGAACTCACTGAAGTGCGTATCCAGCAACGTCAACCTCCAACTCTATCTGCTGCATGACGACCTACACGTACTAATTCCTATTAGACGGACGGCCGTGCTTTGGCTTAAGGTTTAACGTTTTTGGGAAATAGTTAGACAAATATTTCGTATTTACACTTCTTAATCATTTAAATAAAGATATTTCTTCCCAAGGATGGGGGTATTAATACGTGTGCGTTTTATAATTTCGAAAATATATTTTTAAGACTCACTTGAAAATATATTTTAATTCACTTGTCTAAAATATTCTGTTTCCAAAATATATATATTTTTCCCAAAAATATTATATTTTACTTCATACAATTTCCAAAATAATACTTTATCAAAATACACATTTAAGAGTATTTTTCGAAAATACGCAAGTTACATTTTAGAGTTCGCGTGGTATAAACAATACCGATGTAACTTAAATATTTATTTGTGAGGGCGTTGGTATTATTTTGGAGTCGTATTTTCATGATCTTTCAAGTAATATTATCTTTACTCTAAAAATAATATATCTCTTGTTCACAAAATAATCACGTAAGCACACAAGCGTTTTATTATGGAATATATATTCTCAATATATATTTAACAAGTTTCATTTACAAAAATCTACCTCTGACACTTGGTTATTTTGTAATAAAAATCATGGCGAAATTTATATTTTGGAAAACAAGTTAAAAATATATTATAACACTTGTCACCAAAAACATTTCTAAGTGTTATATTTTCTAAAAAAAATTCGCCAGAGTTTCCTCTGTAAACGGAGGCGTCCACACTTACTAGCGTATCATTTTCTTTTGTAAAATCATTCAATCAGTTCTCAATTAACCAACCCGACATTCAGACATGCAAAACACTACTTATATCGTTTCAGTTTTAATATACAAAACTGGGCCGTTTTCGAGTATTTTAATAAAATAGTTATCTTGTTCCAAAAATTCCCAAATTTTTATAGAATGTCTAAAACGAACCAAAAATTATTGTGTAAAAATATCGGAGTCCAAATCATCACCAATATTTTATATAAAATCATTTTCCGGGCTGAAATCAGATTTATCTTTTTCTGACCACAGTCTGCGGAATAATTTATTTAAAATTCATCGAGAGTCCGATCTACGAAATTCCAGTGAGAGAGTTACAAATACATTGGTGTTCATCTACAGTATAAATTTTATGATCTGACTCTACACAGAAATCAAGTTATGACTAAAAATATGACTCTCATTTACTGCTGTAAAAATGCAGCTTTAGCTGCTGTTACATAATGGCACTTTAAAAATAGTAAACGAAGTCCAAAAATTATGATTCTGGTGCCATAAGAACCGTATTTCATAATGACACGTTGTAGACTCAAGAAAATTAGTTTTTCGTTTAGTTATGACCTATTTACAGCCAGTTAAAGTCGGCTGAAAATGCAAATCAGCAAACTGTTTTTAGTTTAAAGGTTACTAAAACGCACCCATACGACCACCATACTTTCTAATAACGATTGTCAACAGGTCATAAGTTATTTACAGCAGATTGTAGTTCACATATTTCAGATTCAACATGTATTATCGTATTTCATCATCATTTTAACACTACTTTATCACTAGACTAGTTTATGTTCAAGACTCGCTCATGTTCTTGTGTTTTTTTTTTTTTTGATCTTTAAACATTATTAACCACTTAAATAACAAGTAAAACACAAGGATCTAAGTGCTTACCACTAGTTCAAGACTAGGGAAGTTCAAGTGAAGAAATGTGGCGGTTAATAGCGCTTGCAAGAGGTCCTTCAACTTCCGAACATGCCGAGCTTCGTTGATCACCTTCTTACACCTATGGATGCTCTTGGAATTGGTAGGAGATGATCAAGTGATGGTGGTGGTGGTGGCCTTGAGGTCGGCCGAACTCACAAGGAGAGGGAGAGAGAGAGCTCAATTTTTGTGTTGGTGTAAATGTGAATGTTTGATCTCATGGTCTCACTTATAAACCATTTTAGAGTATTATCCAAGAGATAATATGTCATCAAGATATTAAGCAATCTAAATAAAGTAATCAAACTTTGTAAGGAGTGTGTCCCCTTGGGGGACCGATTCGGTCAAGGGGGGGGGGGGGGTCATGGTTCAATTTCAACCATATAGTTAGTGATTAGTTTGATTAGTTAGGAGTTCAAACTAGTTAATAGTGTGTTATGTGTTATAACGGGTGTTAGGGTATTCGGGGACCCTAACTAGCTCAGAAAAAGAAAAACAATGTCATTGACAATATTTTTATGTCCCGGGTAAAGTCCGGTGGTTCGGTTGGATACTGATTCGTTAAAGTGCTTAATAAGCATTTAAAGTGTCGTTAATATTTGTTTTAGTGACACAATGAATTCCTGACACTTTGGAAAGTGTCTAGTATTATTTTCCCATGTTTTTGCACTTTACTAGTTAGCTTAAATGCTGAATTTTGTATTAAAGTGCAGGATTTTGTAATTATAGCATGTTTTAGGCACATCCGGTCACTATAACTATCACCTAGTGATGCAGTTTTACAATCCTCACCTCCCTACAATCCCTACTGGTGTAGTAAACTATTCCCGGCTCATACTGGCCTCAGAGACAGTGTCTGTCTGATGCTGGCTATGTCTGCATGTTTACTGGGTTATCCGCTCACTGTGCTAGCTGTGCTTTTGTGCATCAAGGTTGTCACTGATGTTTGTGTGTAAATAATAGAGTGACAATATAAAATGTGATGCATGAGTATGTATGTATCAGAAATCAAGAAGCAGTTTAACCACAGTTGTAAGCAAGCACAGTAATTAAGCATTAATTAAATATTAATTAATTCGTACGGATACCTGGTTTGGTGCGGGTTGTCACATTCCCCCCCCCCCCTTAAAGAAATTTCGTCCTCGAAATTTGTACTACCTTAACTCCTTATGGTTAAGTCACACACGTATGTATATGAATAATATCGAAGTAGATAATCATCAAATCGAAGCAAACATTACTCACATTAGGTGAGTCCAAAAATATATAACAACCCGAATCCTAGGGTTGAAAGGTGTGTGCTTCTAGCATTGGATGTCAAAGGTACAAGACGCATTTGACGTATAGTCTAGTGTAATCCAGCTAGCAGGGGTTCCACAAAAGTGGAGTTTTGACTAATAAGATTTTTAAACGATCGGTTGCAATATGCAAAACGAGTTTTCACAAACCATAGCACCCGCTATATGAACTCAAAAGCAACAACTCAACGTAATAGTAAAATGATATGTCAACTCCTGAATAAATGTCTGGTAAGGTTTAGTGTGTTGACATTTTTGAATGATGAAGATACACCGAATGGAATACAAGCGAATCTGGTGTATCATTGTCTTGATTCGTAGTTGCATCAGAAATGTTTAAATGATAAATCAAACAAAAGTATGTGTGGTCTCGTGTGAAACGGTTTACCATGATTAGCACAAGCTACAAGTTTATGATGACACCACAAGGTGTCGTAATGGCATTATCCAATAATAGTGGTGACTGAACAAGTTCACCGCGTTTGAAATCAAATGAAAGTGTACTGAGACAATCTGAAGATTTGATTTATACCATGTTATAGAGTTTCCAATTAAATACGGAACATCAAAGGATCACTGTTTTTGGTTGAAGATGAAAAAGTATTAAGTACCGTAGGGCATTTGATTGACAACGAAAGAATCGTTAGGAGGTACATTATGCTTATGAAATGAATATATGTACCATTGCCTTAACACACAATTGTGTTGAGACTGCTTTGATCGTGAAGATCCAAAATGGATTGTTAACAACTAAATAGGGAATTAAATCCGTGTACGAAGTGAGTAACCAAATTAGCACAAGCTTCAATTCTGCGAAAATATCACCGCATGGTATCGAAACAAATCAAATGATTTAGTGGAGTCGTAGACCAACCAAATCTACTACGACTCGAAATGAAAGATTCTTTGCAAAAATAGTTGAATATGATGCTCCCAATACATCATATGGCGTTTCAAATTAAACCTGTGAACTGGATAAGTTCAAGCAATTGAACTTGGTTTCAGCGTAACCCGACAATGTATGTATCAACAAGGAATTCTCGGCATGGTAGCAAAATAAACCATGAATTTAACTTGAAAGAAAGCGGTTTCAAGAAAGTGTGTTGACTTGATAGCAAAAGAGCCAATAATGTCAATAACGTAGGTTACTCGAGTCGCAAACCAGTAATTAGATTTAGCAACGTAATATTTGAACTTTAGTGAAGCGTTTATTCGAAATGAAGCCGCATGAGTAGCAAAAGGTGCATGGGTTATATATAAGTTTTCAAGTGATGAATCGATGTGTTTCTATCAAAAGGGAGAAGTGACCAAGTATACGAAGTAAATGTGTGTTCGCTCTCAGCGAAGGAAATCAACGTGATGCAACTACTTTGAGGGGAGTAGAAATGCAAATATCTACTCGTTAGAAGTAAAAGAAATCCAAGTATTCTTTGTTTGGTCAACGGAACTGGCATATGCGCCAGTTTAATGATGGTTGATTGAGTTGACAGATGTGGTTCCTAAATAAAAACCCTTACGAGTTTGGACCTGGGTTCCCAGAGGTCCTAAATATATTTTTTCTAAATCCTCCAGATTTCGTGTCCCGTGTGGATCCGGTTTGTACATTGTGTAGGAAGCACCGTTTTTGTGTACGTCTAAGAACTAGTCATTGTCCCACAATTTTCATCGGTAAACTTTCTTCTTGAATTCACTGCTAACGACGCTCGATTGTCGACCAGTCGTGTAATAGTAGTTGGCTCCTCACAGTCAGTTATGTAAGGAGTTCGTTAATCCTCAGCAAGAGCCACCGACTCTGGTTGACTAGCTCGTCCGATTCCCGGTCATTTGAAAGTCATTCGTCCTTTCTTTTGGCGAGCAGAACTGAGGTTATCCAAAACAAAAGTTTTGGTCTGTTATCTTCCTTCTTTATCAACCACTAAGGTTACACTGTCAATCCTTTCATCTCCAGAAGTGCAAGTCGCTACGATGCATCGGCTACAGGCGCGGTGCCTGGGATTAAATTGATGCGAGACTCGACTAATCATTGAAGAGGTGATCCCGGCAAGTCTTCGAGGAAGACTTCAGGGTATACTCCGATCACGGGGGTATCGTTAAGTTTTAGTTCTTCGGCTCCCTTGTCCCCGACATGAGCCAGGAAACAACATATCATTCCCACAACAACTTTCGTGCCTTAAGTAATTCGTGATCGGTGGTGGCGTATCCTGCTTCGTGAGTCACGATCGTTCCTTCATTCGTCATCGAGGTGCGGATATTAACCTCCGCTCGATCACTTGCCAACTAATACCTCCAATTACCACGTTGAAGCTTCCCAACTCAACTGGCAATAGATCTAGCGTAAACTTACGCTCTCCGGGTTCTATCGTGCGGATTCCAGTTACTGCGTTGGCTTCCACTAGCTTCCCCTAAGCTAGTTCTAATGGGTACTGGAATATCTACTTACTCGCTACTTAAACCAATTATGCTCTCGAACTCTAGAGGTGCGAATCGTAACATTTGCAACAGTATTTGGCAATACAGATGCATAATATTGCGTAATATGGGACGTACCGATATCCATGCTTGGATCCCTGGCGTGTCTCCCTAGCTCCGGTGGGGAGCTTTCATCCTTTTGCCTGATTTTTTTAGGGCAATATCTTCTGAAATGCTTTTTGCTTCCACAGCTTAAACATCCTCGGGCACGTTTCTGTTTATCACTCATTCTGCCTCGACAATTATCATTGTCGTTGTCCCTTTCGTGATTCTCACTACCGTCTTGGCCCCCATTACTATGTTCAGTATTTTGCCAACAAGTTTCCTTGACATGTCCCACCTTGCCACAGTTACCACAATTTCCATATTTGCATCGCCCGACATGATAACGTAAACAATTGTCGCACTTAGGTAGGATACCCTTGTAATCTTTTCCCTTCTTGGCCTTCTTCTTGCTACTCCCCCGAGTAACCATCTTGAAATTTGTGAGCTTTCTCGTGTTATCCCCAGATGCCTCTATAGCAGTCTCCTTTTTCTCCTTCGCAGTGGAAAATTCTCCTCGTCTAACTGCTTCTTCCGTGAGTGCCATGCTTATGTTGATAGCCTCGGTGATCGTTGAGGGTTTTGATGTTGTTACCAGGCTTAGAATCTGAGGTGCCAATCCCCTTATGAAATGTTCAATTCTCTTAAACTCTGGTGCCCCCAGGAGTAAGGCAACTTGTGATAATTCGTTAAATCTCTGCACATACTCCGCTATCTTTGGTCCTTCCATTTTCAAGTTCCACAGTTATGTTTCCAACTTCTGGACTTCTGCCCTCGAGCAATATCTCTTACGCATCAGATCTTTCAGTTCGTCCCACGTCATAGCATACGAAGCGGTCTCGCCTATTGTCCGAACTTGATGGTTCCACCATGACAGAGCCTCATCCACGAATAGTCCAGTTATATACTTGACTTGATGTTCAGGGTCACATTTGCTCAATCGTAAAACAAAATCTGTCTTTTCAACCCAGCGCACGAAGGCTAAGGCACCCCCAGTGCCGTCGAACTCTCGAGGTTTGTGGTCCAAGAACTGCTTGTAGGTGTAGCCTGCGATGTAAGCAACATTATTCGCGTAAGGCCTTAGCAAGGCACTCATGGAAATGTCCAAACGTTTTGTAATGTGTCTTAAAGGACTAGACATTACCGTTGGGGGGGGGTTATTTCCCGAGGTACCTCCACTGCAATCGGAGCGACGAGCCTCGTACCGTGCGATGGCCTGTAAGAGGCGCTCTTGCATTTCTGCCTCTATTGTCGGTAGAGGGTTGTTGATATCAGTGTTCCCTTGAGTCGACATCTTCCTAGAAGAAGGTCGGTTAGGTCAGGTCTAATTTGCTTCGTGCGTGCATTTGGTTGTTTAGTGGTCATAAGTACATACACATAACAGGTTACCATACCAACCAATCAAATAATAGTATAATCATAGTATGACCAAGTAATTTGGTAATTATGTTTAATGAGAGCATAGCAAGTAAGCACGTAGTATTATAATTTTAGCACACACACATAGATCAATGACGTGCTTAGCGAAGACCTAGCGACTGAGCTTTCATTGGTTATTGGCCACAAAGCGTTGTCGCATGTTTAAAGATGATTGGGCGTTCATTATCCTTCGGCCACAATCACTGTATCTAACAAAATGTATCACATCGAAAGGGACACAGGGTCATCCTACCCTTGTCCAACAAGTATATTAGTGCATCAAAATTTCGTAATCAGAAGTGGTTCTCAAAAGTGATTATCATTAGTGTCTTTATCCAAGTGTAATGCAATCCACATAATCCAGAAACCAACTATACTGGTGACTGAGGTGGAGGAGGAAAGAAAAGCGACCGCTAGCATGCGTAAACTCCTCCTCGAGCTTGTATATATATATATATCGAAGTAGTTAACTAATCTGCCGCCCGATAGTAAAGAAATAAGTATCAGAATCCTGGGAACGGTGAAATAGCAAGGGTCAAGAGCACAAAGGAATCTTGATTTATGTGGCGGATCAAGGCATGCTGGTGGTAGACAGGGTGGAGGACGTGGTGTTTTACATAACTTTTCAGACAATATGCTGTCTTGTGATGTAGACACTTAACTCATGTTTTCGGTTATGTAATGTTTTGTATTTGAAGTTGCCAATTGTAGCGTCAGCTCAAGCTCCAACATTCTGCGACTCGTATCCTCAACTGTGGTTGATGTTACAGGTACACTCATCCTGTGTACAGCATCCATAATGAGAGGGATGGCAAGGGTCTAAAATTAGTATAGCGTGTTATAAGATCCATCAAATCGGCTCGTACAGTGATGTAGAGGTGAAAGGTGTAAACGGTGCGGCCTGTAAGGTCGTAGAAAATGCTACTGTAGCAAAAGGATCGTTACGTGGGTACTGACCTGGAGTACCTCTCTGGGGCGTAGGTATGTCTTGAAAGAAAGCGATAGGCGCGTTGGCGCAATGGACGTCGGTCTTCATAGGGGAAAAAGGAGCAATGTCAGCGGTTGCGGGTGTAAAAACAAACATCTCAACAAATGAGGAGATTGCCCGATGCAGGTAGATATAAGGGGTGCACTGTCTGGCAGACCAAAAAGTAACAGGATCGTGATCACGTAATGGTGTAGGTTCAGCAGGCGTAACATCGAGCTGACCAAAAGGTGTAGAAGCTAGCTCAAGAGCAGACTCTGGGCCGTGTACCGGTGTGGTGTCTCGTGCAGGTGATAGGGCAGCAGCCATGTCATCCTCGTTTTGTGTCAGTAGTAGAATGCTGTAATCCAGCTGTCTGTAAGGTTGCAGGTATCACAGACTCAAAGGAGTCTGAATGCATGCTAGAATTAGATGATGGCTTGTTAACAAGGGTCTTAAGAAGTAAAGTTAGTAACAATGTTGTCGTCAAATTTTCTATCATCATGGGCGTTATCGGAAGGACCATCAATATCACGTCGATATCGTTATCAATTGTTCGCCGAGTAATCAACCTTCGGAAGGAATGTCCACAAGAGGCGCATTGTCTAGGATCGGATCCATAGTGTGCTCACCATCGGGATGACCAGTGATGAAGTGGTCATGGATCGAAATAAGAGTGACAGAAGGATTCTTGTCAGAGAAGCCATCAGCAAGGGTAAAGTATTACCAGAGTTTGGTAGCGCGGGCTGTTGGAAGTCGTCCTCGTCCTTGGTCGGCATATCAGGATCATTCTCAGTGTCAGCCGTAAAATATCTCTGGCGCAGATGCAGTCTCCTTATCTGTGGCGGTGGTCGTGGGGTTATCAATGCCTGATAACTCGCTTTCTAAATAGAGTGACATGTGTGCCGGTACATAATAGTCATAGCATGTATACCCATAGTAGTTATTAACGATTAGTGTATGCAAATATTCACCACATGTGCACGTATATCAATAATCATCAACTAAGCAGCATGTAATCATCCTAGTCTTCCCCAGACTATTCTCTCAGCCTCTCATACTGAACTTCCTAGTCTCTCAGACTAAAATCTCCCAATCTCTCAGATTGAATTCTCAATCTCTCAGACTGACTTCCTGGTCTCTCAGACTAATTTCTCCCAATCTCTCAGATTGAATTCTCAATCTCTGAGCCTGACTTCCTGGTCTCTCAGACTAAATTCTCCCAATCTCTCATATTGAATTCTCAGTCTCTCAGACTAAGCCTCCTAGTCCCACTAGACTACTCCCTCAGCCTCTCAAACTGAGCCTCCTAGTCCCACTAGACTACTCCCTCAGCCTCTCAGACTGAGCCTCCTAGTCCCACTAGACTACTCCCTCAGCCTCTTAGACTGAGCTATAAATTTAAATTTGGGAATGTGTATGTGTGCCTTTTTGTTTGTAAAAAGGTTTGTTCCCTGGATCTGGACGTATAGTGTATGCAATGTAAAAATGTTTGAAAACGTTTTCGTGAGAGCCCTGATGATCATAGTCTAGACTCGAGAAAGAATCCTAGTTCGCTATGATCGAGGCTCTGATACCAAGCTGTCACACCCTGGCTTTGCGGAAGCGTTGGTTTATTTGGTGTGACTTCTTAATACCATAGCAACAATCATAACAATGCTATATGATAAAAACATGAGATATTCATTCATTAATAAAGTTAGAAAAATCCCATTTTCGACAATCACAAAATAAGTTACAAACCTTAACTTGATTTAATTGAGTTCATAAAGACTTAGCAAAAGACTTTAAACAATACTAGGTTTAGGGATATGTAACCCGTCCAGGAAGAGGTTACACCCTCTAAACCCTGAATGACTTCTTTATTCAAACGCAGCTTGAAAATACGTGCATACCGTGCCAGATCCGTTAGTTTCCTGAAATACATGTAGTTTGAAAAGTCAACATAAAGTTGAGCGAGTTCATGTGTAAGTGAGTATGTACAAACATTTGAAAATGTTGTAAGTATGTATAAAAGTCCCTGGTATGTAGCAAATAAGGAAAAAGAGATCACCATTGGGTTGCAAAGCCAATGATATGTGTGAAGTGCTGTAGGAAGACTCAAACCTAGCAGATTTTTGCGTCGGGCTCAAAGTCACCACCTGGTCCACTAAGCGGGCTCAGGGGTTGGGCTCGCTACACCCAGATAGATCTACCGCTAATGACCCTCAGTCCTACAATGAGGATTAATGGCCTCCAGTTCTCGCCTACCCACTCACATGATCTAAGTAGTAACCCTCCTTACGCTAACCATACCATGTAAAAAGTATTCGTAATCATAGTAACATGTATTTCACCCCGGAAGTATAAAAACTGAAAACAGTTAAGAGAAAAGGGGGACATGAACTCACTGAAGTGCGTATCCAGCAACGTCAACCTCCAACTCTATCTGCTGCATGACGACCTACACGTACTAATTCCTATTAGACGGACGGCTGTGCCTTGGCTTAAGATTTAAAGTTTTTGGGAAATAGTTAGACAACTATTTCGTATTTACACTTCTTAATCATTTAAATAAAGATATTCCTTCCCAAGGATGGGGGTATTAATACGTGTGCGTTTTATAATTTCGAAAATATATTTTTAAGTCTCACTTGAAAATATATTTTAATTCACTTGTCTAAAATATTCTATTTCCAAAATATATATATTTTTCCCAAAAATATTATATTTTACTTCATACAATTTCCAAAATAATACTTTATCAAAATACACATTTAAGAGTATTTTTCGAAAATACGCAAGTGTTGGATCTGAGTTTCTTTTTTATTGTATTTTTCGTTTGAAATTAAGATGGAAATGGATGAGTGTGCAGCGGAATTTAGAATGAAAACAAACTTTGCATACAATCAAACGAGAGTAATACTTTTATCAAACATCTTTACACATAGAATCGAAAGATTGAATTTGTTTCAACAACAATTACAATGATTGATGTAAGAATGCAAACTCCCCCTCAGCCAGAGCTCAGTAGTTTGTTTGTGCAAAGAAGACGATGTGGTGAAAGAGCTAATAGAACAGTACAAAGTACTGAACTATTTATAGGCACTTACAAACCACTGAGCATCTTAGCTGACGTCACCATGAAAGTGACATCTAACCTCCTAACAAACTCTAACCTCTGATCTATACAAACACTGATGTACTAACTACTGCTATTACAATCTAATACATAAAAGACACATAAACAGCTGCTGCATCCTTCCACTGCTGTGACCCCAGCAGTGCTTGTCCGGATCAGCAGTACTTGACTCAAGGCAGTAGATTGAGTCAGCAGAGCTTTCGTCTTCTATCAGTCTTTAGCACTTGGCAGTAGATGCAAGGCAGCAGTTGTGGATCAGCACTTGGTAAGATCAGTAGATAGGAGATCAGCAGATACAAAGCCACTTTCAAGGGGAGAGATTTGCATAAACCAATTGTAAACGTCTGCTTATTCTGGATCCACTGCTTTGATCCAGTTTTGGCTTTACATTATCTGTTCCCCTGATAGGGTTCAATCCCAACAATCTCCCCCTGGAACAGATAATGCCAAAACTCTTCATTATTTGTGGAAATCTTTATTGCCTCAACAACAGCTCCCTTATCTGACCTTTAAATTGTAATTCAAAGTCTAGGGCATCTGTATCTTCATCATCCTTGCTGAGTGGAAGATCAAGGAGATCCTGCAAATCTTCAATACTCAGGCCAAGAGCTTGTTCCCTTGATATTTTCTCCACTCCTCCACCAGACCTGAGCAAAGTCAATACGCAGGTCTGTTTGTCAGTTTCCCACTTTTGTATTTTTGAGCCTGGAGGGTTTCTTGGGAGATGTTTATTTGCAGAAGTATTTGGAGAGGCTGGCCTGATCAAAGCTGGCTGAGCAGCGGTTGCAGATTGTTCCAATTCAAGATCTTCCTTTATCATTACTTGTGTGCCAGCTTTTACAATGGCATCTCCGGCTAAAAGATCTTGAATTGTTTCCATGCTAAACTGGTTTTTGCTCCTTCTTTTGTAGATGGCAGCACCAGCTGGAGCAGTGGTTCTTTTGACTTGCAGCTTTGGTGGTCTTTTTGAAACCGCTGCTTTGGTATAGTCAGGCTTTTGAGGAACTGAAGGATCTTTCTTTCTTAATTGTTCCAACTTTTTGTAAGTAGCCCTGACAACATCTTTTTTCCATCTAGCAACTTGTCTTTTGTTTCCATAATCAGCTGCTACCAGTTCCTCTTTCATTTTCTTCAGCTCTTCCTGTTTGTCAGGTGCATTCTTTCTAAACTCTGCCCAGTTAGGAGGAGTGTGAGTGACTTTCCTTTTTATCATGTCTTGAATTCTTGCTGCTTCATTTTCAAGTTCAGGAATAGTCCACTCTTTGTACATGTATCTCTCTCCTTTGTACTTCTTGTGAGCCATGATGCTTTCAATGTAGTCTTTCTTCAGATTTTCAGCTGATCTTTCAGAAATTTGTTGACTAACATTTTTTGCAAATTGCTCTAGGGATCTGAGTTGTGTAAGCAGATATTGAAAATTTCTTGAAATTTCTTTGTCAGACTTCCCTTGTGTGTTTCTTTTTGAGATATCCTCTGCTTGCTTGGCTTTGATTTCCAAGTATTCATCAACATTTTTAGGCCAGGGATATCCCTTTATTGATGGCAAACTCCTTTTGGCAGGCTCATCCTCATAGTAAAAGGATTTTATTTCATCTCTAACAGCAGCTAGTTCAAGAGGAAATTGAACACCTGCAGGAGGTAAGGGCTTGTACATTGGAACTGAAGAGAGAGGAACAGGTTTTGGTATTGTGACAAGTGTTAAAGCTTTTGAAGATGTTTGTGGTGGTGAATTGTCATCATCTTTGAGAATTAGTCTTCTCCTTTTTGTAGGAGGGACTGATGATGTTTTGGATGGAACAGTGGTGGTAGATGTAGTGGCAGTGAATTGTGATTGACTAACAGCTGTTGAAACAACTGGTGTTTCAACCACTGTTGTCATTACAACAGATGTTATAACATCTGCTGTCTTCT